>JAKSZT010000049.1:5129428-5140136 GCA_026826555.1 Tolypeutes matacus | reverse complement strand
AGGGCTCCTCTCCGCCCACACCCCGTGCAGGCCCCGCCCCCGCGGGCTCCTGGGCTCTCCACCCCGCCCCGCCTGCAGGATCCCTCCTGGCCCGCAACACCCCATCCCGCCTCCTACAGACGACACAGAATATGGCTGTCATGACACCGGGACGAGACCTGAAAATTCCCCTGGATTGAAAAGCTGCATTTGTTAACCCGACCTCAGAGCCTCCCTTCCGGTGCTCACTGACCCCACTGAGGAGCCCTAGAGGGGACATCACGGAGGTACTATCAGCCTCCCAAACTTGTCCTCCAGCTCTCAGTTAGCAATATTTGTCAAGGTACCATTCATAAAAATACCAACTCATGGCGCTTGGCTAACTAACGACGATCAAAATGGTTTAGCTTTTGTTTTAAATAAAATAAAGCAGCAAAAGCTTTTATCCCAAAATGATGAAAACGCTCTAATTTTTTTCCTAAAAACATATCCTTAACACTAGGCCCCTTCCTGCAGCTAACCACCACCTGTAGTAACTACTTTTTTGGCATTTTCCACCATGGCCCTAATACTTAAAATTGTAATGCCACTAAATATATAGTCTTATAATACATAATATAGTAAATAAATATACATAAGTTTATATAGGTATATATAACTTAGCAATTATTATTCTTCCAACTCCAAAACGTAAATTCAAGGACAGCTGCCAATACTAGCCTATGTATATAGTCATAAATTCTCCAGAGGTGAACAAGTTTTCTTCAAAAAAATTAAGCCAAGATGAACCTCATGCATTTTAGTAAAACTTAAAAACTGCTAAGAACACAGTACAATGGAGAAGCAGAAAGACCAAAAGTATAAATAAGGAAGGAGAATAACAGTAACCAGCTGACATGTGGGTGCTGGGCAGACTTCTTTGCATTTTTTAATGTTATTTAATCCTTAAAACAACCCTAAGATACAGGTACATGGTTAATCCCATTCTATAAATGGGAAGACTAGACATATAAAAATTAAGGAACTTGCCCAAATTCATACTGTTAATAAAAGGTAAAGACAGAGCCTAAACTGTAGACTCTGTTATACTAAACCATAGTTTCTCACCATAGTATATAACAAAACACATATCATAATTTCATGGCTATTCTGGGTGAAGTGTGTCTTCCGCATCCATCTGCCCATCTGTCCACACATCCATCCAACCATCCATCCATCGTCTTTATTTAAAGACAAGAAAAAGAATACTTACTGTCACTAGGGGTACCCTGTTCTAGTAAAAATTGCTGTCCTTCACTCCACTGCCTCTCCAAAAGCTGTTCTATGCTGGCTGCTACTGGAGGCAGATTTTCCAAACTGCTGTTGCCTGGTTGATCATAGCGAATCTGTAAACTGCTTACAGGGGATCTGTTGAAAACAGTAATTCTCAAGTTAAAAAGAGGAGGAATGCTTTAAGGAGAGTGGCATTAAAGTTTCTTACCTTATGGTGACCCCTTTTTCCTTTATAAGTTTTCTAACACTAGGCTGCCTATACTGGAAGTATCAGCTACTTGAATTTATAAACTTACAACCTACCCTCAAATTAAGTAATTATTCTTCTTCCTCAACTTGTAAAATCAAAAGGTTAACTGGCCATACTAAGCAATTAGAAACCCCTAGAAAATATAAACAAACCACCAATCTCTGAAACAGGCTGTAGAAAGAACTTGATATGGCTTTATAAGAAGAAATGGGACCAGCAAGGTTAAAAATACTTTAAAATATTTAGCCAGAAGAGAACAGGGTTTCACCATTCTGCCTTAAAATATGAAATATCAGAACAACACTTTATAACAGTGTGGAAAGCATTTTAATTGGCAAACAACGTAATCTCAAATATCAGTAAAAAGAAATTTTTAACTGTGTTGCATCCTTTTGTTTTAAATCCAAAAAATACTTTATTTCAAGTATTTTCACTATTAAAGAACATTATTAAGACCAAGGCTATTTTTATTTGAGCCCTTATTTATAAAAATATTTCTAAAATGTCTTAGATCTGTTTTCAAACGGTGATCATTCAATCTGCCTTTCCCAAACAACTACTTATATTAAGATGACCATGTAATTGTCTGTCATTCATTTTTGCTTTAAGTTAGTAAGCTGTGCCATTTCTGGTCTCCTGCCCATCCATAAATACATAAGCAAATGGCTTTATAGTTTCCAAAAATGCTTCCACAGAGTTATTTCCTAGGATCTTCACAACAACCCAGTGAGAAGCCAATACCTGGCTTCTCGGCTCCATCTCCAGGTGAGGAGAAAGAATCCGGGCGCCGGGGACTTGCCCCTGACAATGCTGGCCAGGCTGCACTGCAGGCTGTGCAGCCACCACCAGTGCTCCTGCCACAACCTGTGCGTGCTCCTCCACAAAACCCTCTTTAAATCACAAATCAAACAAACAAGGCTTCTGATTTCAAATGCAAACATCACGTGCTACATACAATTGGCATCCTTCTCCAAACGGTACATTATGCCAGGAAAATTTAGGCTATTGCATTTCAGGCTGATTTTTAAGGGTAATATAGAGTTGGAAATACATGTCAAAAGTCACTCAGTCTCATTTATTGGGTTAAATCCATGTAGCTAATTAAAAAAAAAAAAGGTGACAGCCAGCTGGCAGTAAGGGATCCTGACTAACTTCTGGCTGGGCTCGTGTGTGCTTTAAGTTTAAAGGGGGCTCAGAAACACTTCCTCTACTAACTGTATGCACAGCAGCCATTAACCTTCTTCTCTGAAAAGAACACAAAAATCACAGGCGGATAATTTTATCATTGTGTACTTCAGGATTCCTGGTTTCCAAAGAAGGAATATTTAACTTTCTGCAGCGTTCACTTGGTAAAATCAAGACTACTTCTAGTTCACCCAGGGAGTCTCTGGGAAAAAGTCACCACTGGATGTGCTGCTGGACTCTGCACGCCAAGGGCGCTCCCTAACCAACACTCCCTTGCCATGTACGCAGCACAGCAAGGCTCATACCCATGCTTTGTCATCACTTACACAATTCCTTACAGAATTTTTCCCAGCCTTGAGAAAAGGACCCGGAATGGACCTCCTCCTCCTCCTCCTGCTGGCCATCTCACTCACTCTAACACCATGCTCAGGCAGTGTTTACAGAATCAGAAGACAGAGAGAAGCCAAATCAGAAGAATCAGTAGACGCTGGAAAGTGGACTAAAAGTAATAGAGAGCGAGCTAACTCCAAAAGCTCCATCTCCATAGCCAGACACAGTGCCTCCCAGCCCCACTGTGCTCCCCTGTGACAAGACACGGGGCACTGAGTCGGTGCTCAGAGAAACCCAACCCTTCCAGTTTAACTGAGGTGAAGAGTGGGCTGCTACTGGGGCACACAGCTTGCCAACTTCACAGGGGCTATATGAATGCAGGGGACCTGAATTCTTGGATGTAATATCTGACATAATTTCACAAAATGATGTCATGCATCTGCTATACTCTGATTTAAACAATTTAAGAACGAGAGGGATTTTAGAGATTACAAGAGCTTCATTTACTGAATCAGGAACTAGGCACTATTTTATAAAGGGTTTCCCACAACAGAGCTAAAACTGGAATACACCATTGAAAGCCTTGAGTCTGTAGCTTTAAGAGATTTTAAGACTCTTATGAGCAAACTCAATAACCAAAAGTAATGCATTACCAGTATCAGCAGCTAAATATACACAAGTGATAAAAACAAGAGTTCAAATTGATTGGAAACCCAAGAAAAGGTATTCCTTTTAGCTTAGATACCTAATCATGTATTTAAATGAATATTCAAAGTAATTCAGAATCATTTTTCTAGACAGGCCTCTCATCTCTAGAAAGCTTTGATAGCCTCACAAATGTATACTCTACTAATAAGAGAAAAGAAGATTCCACGTCTCAACCTGGTCCCTCTGCCTCTCCTGTGCAGCGTCAGCGATGCTTACCGTGGGGAGAGACTTCCTCTGGGTGAGCTTCCCCTGCCAGCCAGGCTGCGGCTATTGTCTCCAAGGTCTTGATCTGCAGTGTAAATATTTCATAGCTGATAAAGTGACTCTCACTAGATAAGAGGTTGTAAGCTCTTGCCCTGATTTTCCCTAAAACATACATCAAACCTGTACCACTATCTTGTAGTTGCTATGAAAGGAGGAGATTTAGGATGTTGCTAGTTTAGAACTGCTGAACTGTGGCATGTAAGGCGCTGTCCCGACACGTTCTTGTGGGTGTAGAAGGCCATGGATTATGTTCCCTTCTTTCATTCCTTTCAATTTTACAGCACAGAAGCGTGGTTTGCATTTGCAGTACCCTCCCCTCAGCCACTTTTAATTTCTACGGTTGAAGTAATGAATCACAGCTGTGGACAGCTCATCTGTATGCTTATCACAGCAAATCCTTATGCTTTGTATGTTTAACACTTCATATCCCAAGACAAGTCCTAAAATACATAATGTATCACATAGAGCCATATACCAAGACTAAAATTACATATTTTGCACCAAGATTAAATTTGTATATATTTCACAGATCCTCACATCCAAAGTAAAATTGCATAATTACACTTAATTTCCAAATTGACAAGTAGGAATACAGAATTCTGTATTTAAATAAGAAAAAAAAATTTTTTTAATCTCTTCAAAGCACTCCTTAAATCACATCAAACTTTTCTGCTTAAAAAGTAACTTGTATTTCCCTTACACTTAGCTCCCTATGAAACTACCCGCACAGGTCTCTTCCAAGGTTGTCCTCCCCTTATGCGGAGCCAGGAAACCTCCGACCTTTACAGGGTAAAGACACGACTGGGACATTCTTGGTAAACTGCTCGATCCTTCCCTTCCCCACAAACAGGCACGACTACTTGGACATGTCAACAAATCCTTAAGGATGGGTGGAAACTAGGCAAATCCACTGGCTCATTAACACAGTACAAGAGGCAAATGCTACAAAATGTCAACTGGTAAAAATTCACAGTAGTACTAAACACTGTACAAATTCTCTAACAGGATTTTCTGTTAACCAAATTTCGGTAATGCAATTTCCTAGATTATGCAAATCAGGGTTTAGGCTATCTCAGGAAACCCAATAGTGTGTTACTTTCACTGCACAGAACTGAGAGCTGAACCTGTCAGTCACAAAAGTCTCAGGAGACACGGGGCAGCCATGCCCGCCACGGCTCTGCGTGGCCACCACACTCCACCCAGTAACAGAAGCACATCACCATTTTGTGGCACGGCATGCTATTTACTTCCAACTGTGACTCTTTTGGTTAAAAGAAGGAAAAAAGAAAAAAAGGCTCAATCAGATATTGATCACACCCCTAAAGATTTTCTAATAAAATAAGCCAATCTGAAGAATAAATTATGAGGAAGAGGAGCAGAAGTGTAGGTGCCAATGCTCTTGAGCACTTACCTGTCTGACTGTTTTCTGACTGCGCTATCAGAGCTGCCATTGACGAACCAGGGTTTAACCTGCCGCTGTACATCTGAGGTGGGGCTTGGCTCAGAGAGGCTCCAGACAGGGTATTTGCCTACATGGAAAGAGTCACAAAGACATGTCAAGTCCAGCTGAAAATAGCTTACCATTTTTCCCAGTAACTAGCCATTCTCCCTCACCTAAGAGCATTAAAAAAAAAAAAAAGAATTCCTGATTTTCTGAAAGGCAGATTTCATTCTCACTTACTCTACCATTCCAATATGTCAATGTTATAAAAGTTACAGAACTCCAAATTTAAAAAGTGGAAGAGGAAGAAAAAGAAGTAAATGGCAAGCACGTTTCAAAGTGGACTACTCCTACTTTTGAATTTCAAGGCACCTAGTCAGTGCCCAAAGCCTGGCACGGCAGCTGTGTGAACATATGACAGGCATTTCGTATCATCAAACCACTTATAAAACACGGGCAGGTAGACAACAGGTATCTCAAAAATGTTTCTGTCTCCAGCATCACCAGCTGGTTCAGGAGGTCAAAATGTCCAGTCTCTAGTTCCAGCATTTTGACCACCCAGAGCCTTATTTCCTTGGCTTACCCGTCATTAGTAAAACCTGCACACTATTTTGTTACTTCCTACTTTGATAGACTAGGAAGCCTGTTTGCTTTTTCTGTTTTTTGTTTTGTTTTGATTTGATTTTAAAAGATAAAGCAAACAGGCATCCAACAAGCATCCCAAGTATGTTTTCTATACAATGCAGGGCTCGGGGAACTCCAGCTTTGCCCTGACCCCATATAAGGCACTGTCTTTTTTGGCAGGAAGCCAGATCCACTAACTAAAGAGCTCTTCCAAAGTTTGAAATTCATTCATGTCGCTAACCACAATTCTGAAGGCCTCTACCGGGACTTGTGCCAAACAAGCGAAAATGAACTCTCAAACAGATGAAGCCAAGGGGGCTGGCCAAAGTCTTGCATAATCCAAGGTAATAAAAATGCCTTCTTTGAGGTGCACACTTTCTCCCACTTTCCAAGAATACTGCAACTTTTAAAAGTAGCATTTTGGAAGCACGAATCTTGTATACAAAATACTGTTGCTCAAAGAAAGCTATTACTGGCCTGAAATACATTTCGGGTTTAACACAATCACAATTTTTAGGGTAGATTTATCCTTCTTTTTCATGAATGAAATACAACTTAAGCTTTTATAAAATGAGGTTATTGCATAGTTATTTTAGGACAAGATTGTTGAGAATAACTTCAAAGAAGTGAAGAACACAGCGAATATTCTCACTGTCCTGATTCTGTGATAATCAGGGTGGGCTAAACATTCGCTATATTAGAAACCATGCATGTGTCCCCAGACCTCGTTTTCCTCCCTAGGTCTGGTTTTTAGAGTGCTGGTGATAAACTAAGCCTGATTTATTATATGTCCATCCTGTATGGGAAAAGACTGTAACTCTAGGTATCTCTGGTCAACCTTAAGAGATATAGCAGGGGGCTATATCTGGTTGGCGTCCATCTCCCATATGGAGGGACCTGGGTTCGATCCCCGGGACCTCCTGGTAAAAATTTAAAAAATATATGGAAGGTGCGTGGGCCGCCAGGCCCTGTGCGCGGGCGCACCACCAGTTCCCGCGAGCCACACAGCAAGATGATGACATAATAGGAGAGTGACACAAGGGAGAGGCAAGATGAGACGCACCGAAAAACCAGCAACTAAGGTTGCGCGGGCAGGATGCCTCTCTCCTACATCAGAGATTCCAAGGATTGAATCCCAGTGAAGACAGGAGGAGAAGGATGAGAAGAGAGGGCAGAAAATGGACACAGAGTTGCCCAGTGAATGGACACAGAAACAGCAAAAACGGGGGGGAGGGGGAAGGGGTGTAAAAATGGATAAAAGTAAATAAATAAATAAATCCTTAAAAAAGAAAAAAAAAAAAAAAAAAGAAGTGAAGAACAAAACAGGTGGGACATTCGGACACATAAAACTGCACACAACAGCAATCAAAATATTACAGAGGACAAACTGTGTTTCTGGAAAAACTCATACCTTGACACTGTATTTTGGCTTCTAGCCAGCTTAGTAAGCATGGAAAATGGACTTTTACAAGTCACAGAAACAGTCCCAGGGATATGGAAAGCTGTCCTTATTTCCATTATTTCAAAAGGTATATTTTCTAGTTCACATTTGAATGTCCATATTCAATGTGTCAATTCCTGGGTTTCACCCGTCATCATAGTAAAGACATGCACACAAAGCCAGTAAGTTTACAGGATGAAGTTCTGTTTCACAATTAGCTCTCAGTATAATGGAAGTCATAATTTCCGCCTAAGATCATACTGGACACCTAACAGGTATGTGACATCTGACAGTACAGAGCAATAAAACACACAAGTCACAAACCAAAACATCCTAAGATTTTTTACCTCTCCAGAAGCCAACTATTAGGGAATCTTAGCTACTCATAAAATAACTTACAACAAGGAAAAGTCAAGCCCAGAGAAAAACAAGATGCCACCAACCCCACGTGCTAAAGACTCAGGGGCCCTCTATCATGAGGAAGTGATCCCCTTCTCTGAGTCACTTTGCCCTTACTCTAGTCACAATCCTAAAAAGACGGACTAGGTATTTAACAGATTAGAAGCAGGTGATCAGAAAGAGGAAGAGAATGACATCTTGAGACAGTCTTCTGGAAGCCAGCAGCAACGGCTGAGGGCAAGGGAGGAGGGAATGAGGGTCCTGCAGCGTGCGCACGCCCTTGAGGACGAGACCCCCCCGCGCCTGGGCTCTGAGGGGCAGGGACACACTCTCGGACACCGACCCCTCTCCCATGCAGCCCTCTGTGTTGTGTACTGGATGAATCACGACTCATACCAGTGGGACTGCTTTTTTAGTTCCAATGGCCGGTTTTATGAACAACCATAGTCTCAATGAGAATCAGAAGAGCCGGCTCTTATCAGAAATACATTCTTATCTGGCAAAGGCTTTATATTTACCCTTATTAGCTTCAAATTTCAGAGGGTGCCATTTTCTCAATCTAGTCTCCAAATTATCTTAGTTTTCCTATCACCCACTGTACTAAATGAAGAACAGTACAGCTTAATAACTTATTTGCATAAATAATTACCAGGAAGAGGATAAATTATCTTTGGTGTATTCCAAAGCAGGAAAGTATGTATGGCTGGCAAAAGTTAACCTTCTTCTTCTTCAAGTGGGGATACCTGCTTCACTATCCCGAATGACCAAATTTTCTAGATGGCTAAAATTTCATTTAAAGAAGTATATGGTAGTTTTCTTGGTTTCATTTTTTTAATTATTTGATTTATCTAAACAAGAAACTTTCCAAAGAGAAATAAACTCGAGTTATTAACTTTAACAGGCCGACTATTTTGGTGATTAAGCCGCTAAACCATTCAGTACTAATTCCTCCTAGAACAGCCAGGTCGTCAGTGTCATTTTAAGTGGATGAGACGAGCATGAAGACCTCATAAATCTTTGTCACTGCTTGGCTAATATTCCTAAAATAATGTTTGGAATGGTTGGTGCTGTGAAAACGTGGTGACCCTCTCACCGCTTTCAGTGAGAAGATTCTACAGTGAGGTAGCAGAGAAGACAGGCAAGAAAGGGCTGGAGCCGCAGAGACCACACATTCGGTGTGTGTTACAGTCAATACACTTCACTGTCATTCATGACCAAAAGCACCAACATTCGGGGGCGATAAAAGGTAGCTCACGTTCACCTAAAGAAACAGGGGTCAGGACACAAAAAGAGCTCTGATACCTTTCATATAAGAGAAACCTGGAACAAGGACTGAAAAGTGTTAACAGACACCCACTTCTCTGCAGCATACTCTGGGGGTCCTAAAAAGCACAGACTTGAAAGCAAGCTGCTAAGGCATCTTAAGCTTGCTTCAGAAGAGCCTAGAGGCAGCCTGGCTGCGCGTTCTCGCCCCCGCAGGAGAACGGCGCTGTAGGCGGGTGGCCTCCCTCGCCCCGCTGGCCCTGGGGGGATGGGGTCAGAAGCGGGCTGCCAGTGAGACCCTTCATCACGCAATGTGCTCATCAGACAGCTGAATGAAGGCTGCCTGCAACACACACCAACTCTGTATGACTTCTGCAACTTTTCTATAAGCCTAAAATATTTTCAAAGTATGAAGTGAAGGTTGTTTGGCTTTACAGTGTCCTGCTGAAATCAGGCCATTTACTCAAAATGTGAAAATAGGCATTAGATCAAGATAAAATATTTGCCATAATAAACTTCTATTTTAACGTCCAGTATCTGATCTCTTTGACGGGTTTGTTTGCCCCCGAAGATTAATAATTAAAAGAAACCACTTCTACTTAGGCTAGATGTTATATTACACTGGTTCTAACACTCTAGTAAAAAAGCTTCATTAAAGTAGTAAAAGTATTCAACAAGGTTAGACCCAGTAACTGGTAAAGTAAAAATAAATTGAATAATTAATTATCAAGGTATATCTAAGAAACACTTTTTTTTCTTTTGAGTTTTTTTTTTTCCTTCTAGAAACACTTTTTAAAAAATATATGTCTATGTGACAGCATCCTCTGTGGCTACAAAGTACTGTACCAAACCTTAGGTAGAGTGAATTAGCATATTTTTTAACCAAAATATCTAGATGTACCTCCAGTAATCTGTAAATATATTTGGCAGGTTTTATTTTTAAATTTTAATCAATTTAGAATTGATTGTGATACTTTCTTTTCTCAAAAGTGTCTTTGGCATGTATTGGGTAAAGGAGACATTTTCTTAAATGCTCGAAGTTTTTTTTTTTTTTTTTAAAGATTTATTATTTATTTACTTTAATCCATTTTAACACCCCACCCCACCCCCTGTTTGCTGTTTTCGTGTCCCTTCGCTGGGCAATTCTCTGTGTCTGTTTCCTGCCCTCTCTTCTCATCCTTCTCCTCCTGTCTTCACCAGGATTCAATCCTGGGGACCTCCAATGTGGGAGAGAGGTGTTCTGCCACCTGCACCACCTCAGTTCCTGGTTTTTCGGCACATTTTGTTTTGGCTCTCCCCTGTGTCTCTCTCCTGTTATGTCACCATCTTGCTGCGTGGCTCAGCGGGGCCTGACGGCACGGCTGGTGCAGGGCCTGGTGGCGCACACGCCTTCTATATATATATATATATTTATTTAAATTTTAACGGAAGGTCCCTCCACATGGCAGGCGGATGCCCAACCACTTGAGCCACATCCACCCCCTTGAAGTTACTTTTTTTTTTTTTTTTAAGATTTTATTTATTTATTCATTTATCGCCCCCCTGCTGCTTG
>JAKSZT010000049.1:5061270-5129328 GCA_026826555.1 Tolypeutes matacus | reverse complement strand
GGTGCAGGGCCTGGTGGCGCACACGCCTTCTATATATATATATATATTTATTTAAATTTTAACGGAAGGTCCCTCCACATGGCAGGCGGATGCCCAATCACTTGAGCCACATCCACCCCCTTGAAGTTACTTTTTTTTTTTTTTTAAGATTTTATTTATTTATTCATTTATCCCCCCCTTGCTGCTCGTGCTCGCTGGGTCAGCTAACCACGCCGTGCGGGCGGGCTTGCCTTCACCAGGAGGCCCCGGGAACCGAACCCGGGGCCTCCCATATGGTAAACGGGAGCCCCACTGATTGTGGCACAGCCGCTTCCCTTGAAGTTACTTTTTTTTTCTTTTTTTTTTTATGGGTAAAAATCAAAATTCTCACAATACATACAAACATTTGCAAAATGATATATAAATATATATGCATATATGTGTATTTGCTTACAAAAATGTTATTTCTATATATATATATATATACATATATTTTAAGAGGTGCTTAGATTACCCAAAATATTACACGGAACCCACTGGGATTCCCATGTTGCCCACCTCCCACACCTCCCACCACATCCCACACAAACATCTCCCACAGTGTGGCCCACTTTTAAACAAAATATGTTTAAGGTATCAGAACCAAAGAAAACTTTTGGCAAATTCAGAATAACTTAATAAATTAAACATCTAGAAAGATATGCAAGTCTCTATACCAAAGCGGTATTCAAACTCAAAACAAATCAAAGAAATATAATATTTCCTAAGCAGACTGACATACCATATCAAAATATTAACAACATTAAAATTATATTTCAGTTCAAAATGCCTGGTTTTTGTGGTTTTTTGTTTGATAGTTCAAGTCATATATTCCAACGACTGCACAAGCCCATGGAGGTGTCTGAGCAGAGGCTGTGCCATAAAGTGAAGCCCCTACACACCCCCTAGCCCCAGGACCTAGGCCTGTGCTGGAGGGCTGCAGGGAAGCAACGAGCTAAATCTAACTATTCATCTAGGTAAGACTTGGAAGTGGGTATTGTTTGGGTAGACTTTGTTTTCTCCCTAATATTAATAAAGGCAGAATAATAAAGAGTTAATGGGGATAATAAAAGAACCTACCTCACAGAAATACTGTAAGAATTAAATGAGTTAATATGTACAAAGGGCTTAGAAGACTCCTGGCCCCTGCATAAGCACTCACATTTTAGCTATTTTTTTAATTATTTTGGTAAGTTACTATGGTTTGCATCTTTTCCATGAAGTTCATTAGAGAGAATATAATTGATAATTAACTGTGGCTATACTTCAAAGATTGAAACCTATTTGCTGGAGAAAAATGGTATAAATGTCCTATTATGCAATAATATTTTAACCTAATATTCTACAATAATATAGAAATACTGAAAAATAATGTAAGCATTCAAATGTTTAATGATAATTTAAAATTTTTTATTTGCAAACACAATGTGTATGACTAGAAATGTTTCCAGGAAAAATACGTATGCATGTTAGGCAGGGACTGCAGTGCCACGGACTGCTTCATCTATTCTATAAGCCAACTGACATTTCATAACTAAGAAGCTGATTCTGCCAAGAGGCCCCATTTGTGCTGGCTTCAGCACTTGGCATGAGTGGGCTTAGGTCCAGTGGGGCAGCCGACTGTGTAGGTTCTCACAGTATCCAATGCCCCACACTGCAACTGTCAAGAACGCATCACTCGCCAAACCACTGTGCAGGCTGATGCTGAGCTGCCATAAAGACAGAGGAGGGATTAGATGGTGGCTCAGCCACCACTGAACACTCATGATTGCACAGCAGGCCTTGGGTAGAAAAACCAACCAGTCCTAAGTGGGTTTCTTCATCAGCTAATAGCTAATCAGTATAGCTCTTATCTCTTGGGGGGAAAAAACTTAAGTCCCTAGAACTAAGAAGGCTACTGAAAGAATTTTAGAACTGGAAAGGAGCTTACTCCACAGCTGAACCTAAAATGGTTAGAAGTTATATATATCGACATTAGCATGGAATCATGAACTTTAATAAAAAAATTTTAATACTATTTGTAGTAAGGGAAGTACTCCTGTCCAATTTCTTTCCTTGCAAGAAATCAGGCTGTTTCTGTAACAGGTAAAATTAACGATGCCCCTCCAGTAATTACACTGCCAGAGTAAGAGCCATTCCTTTTAAAGCACTTGATGGCCTACAGGGTCTATCATCTCATTTGACCTTCTAAGGCACCTGTAGAGCAGCAGGACAGGTATTTTAAGTACCCCCATTTCACATGTGAAAAACCTACTGCTCACAAAAATTACAAGACCTGCCCAAAGCTCTACCGGAGAGTAGCAAACCTCCTGGAGCACAGAGTTCTGCTCAGATTTCTGCTGCTCTGTGTTGTGTCAGACCAATGGACACAGCACAATCCCTGACAAAGCTTCTGAGAGAGACCCCTCCCCATGCACACACTGTCACTGACCCTTGCCACCACCCACGCTCAGTGGCATCACAAAGGCCCTGGGGAGGCGAGTGTGCTCTCCACTTGGTTCATTCTGACCAATCTAGTATAGCCACAGAGATTCCCCAAAGTAAACCCGCCAGGGAAGTGGAATCATTCCCCAACAGATCGAAAGCATCTTTACTGGGCATTATCTGAAAAGATCAAGAACAGCCCTTGATAACAAATGGCGGGGGGAGAGCAGATGTAGCTCAGCGGTTGAGCACCCGTTTCCCATGTACAAGGTTCTGGGTTGAATCCCTGGTATCTCATATATATATATATATATATATACATATATATAAAAGAGAAAAACGACCCTCCAACACATGCGCGCGCGCACACACACTCCAAATTTATCCTACTGGAAAACAAAATATTCAAAGCTGATTGAAGTAAAAGTCTTGCAGAAATCTGCAAAACCTTACTCACTAAATTACTTCCTTAAAAGTACTGAGTTTACTTTAAAAATATATATGTTTACTAAATATCACATAAATAAAACTTGGATGTTCCTTCACTTGATGGGTTTTTAAACCTATATCCTTCTTATCACAATAACACTGGTTAGAAAAGTAACTAATGTTATCTACATGAAGGCTATGTCCAAAAGCAAAACCAAGAATGCAGGATATTTTAAAAATGCAATTATTTTTCAGCACATTCAGTCTTAAATTCTTCAATTAAAGAAATCATCCTTCAAACAAAAGCATTTTCATTTGCATCCTCTTTAAGAAAGAGTGGAATGAATGTACAACTGGGAAACACACTGGGATCTGAAAGGCAAAATGAAAATGCCATCGCGTGCCTGCAGAAACTAGCTTCCACTTCGGCTCCTAGCACAACAGGGCCGGCGCACCCCACTGAACTTCCCAGGGGGAACAGCTCTACCGCCCAACAAAATCAGGGAACTCTGATTGTAACTCCGTTTTTGTGCACTGTAGACTCTATACTAATGTGTAGTAAAGTATATCAAACATAACAAAAGGATTTAACACCAAAGAATGTAAAATTGGATGATCAAACACGTTTTTTCAAGAGGTTTGACATTCCTTTTGATTTTTCTAAGTTAGGCATTAGATTCTCCCCTCATAGTTCTACAAGAGCATCCTTTTCGTTCCCATTAAAAGCACACATCAAGCAGTTCTCAGTTGCTAAATGTCGCCTAGCCTTTTCCTATCTACCTCAAAGAGCGGTTCTGGAGACAGCAAATAAACCAAACAAGAGCCTCCCTGTCTGACTTACAACCCAAGCCAGAAAGATGGAGAAAGACCTCTGTGCTTTTATCCAGCTGGCACCAAGCCAGTCACTAAAAATTACTACTTTCATTAAGCTTTTTGGAGGGAGATGGGTAATAAAACATTATTCAAATTTAACAATTTTTCTCTGATTAATATTTTGTAAAGTTTTTACTGACATGATGGTTTTAATAACTGTAATTTTTTAAATTATAAAAGAAAATTTTAAAGCCATAAGTTCAAAATTCTCTCATGCTTGGAGAGTCCTTTTTCCAAGAAAGATTATAATAAAATCTTCCCCACATTACTATTTTACTACGTCACTTGAACAAAATTAGACACCCAGAAATTGAAAAGAATCCACTGGTGCCCACATAGTCATTTGCCTCTCTTATGAGTAAGAGTAGCCTGTAAAAATGTCTATTATTTCAACTAAGATGTCAATGCAAATTGAATTATTTCACAAATTCCTACAGGAAGTTCTATGTCATTTGTATCTTCACCAACCAAACTTACTTAAAAAAAAAAAAAAGATGAAGAAGCCCATCTACTGATGTCCCTTCATGTCATTATAATGATTTACCTGAGTTGTAGCAACAGCAGTGGCTGCAGATGACGTGGCAGAGGGAGAAAGAGCTCCCACTTGCTGCAGATGGCTAGGAGGCTGCTGAGGTAAATGAGAACTGGAGACAGGGGTGCTGGATCCTGAGCCAGATATGACATTTGGAAATGATACTGCTACATCATTGCTGTTATAAATACCTGCAAGAAAAGAGAGTTTATTTAAATATTTTATAACTTAGTAGTCAAATTTGTCATACCTACATAATATTCATTGTTGAGTTAAAACATCCACATTTTAGCCTCCTTCCTCCCTCAAGCATGAATTTTGTTAGTAGTGTTTTTTTAAAAAAAATCAGTAACTAAATGAGTAAACTGACTTTTTGTAAAGCCCTGGTCCTAAAAGGACCCAGATCATTTTTAATACAGCAAAAAATGCCTTTGTTAACAGACAAGGACCACATCAGGAAGAGCTTTGTGAAAATACTACCAAGGGTCATAGGAGTTTCTAAGAGCAATGAAAGGTTTCTTAAATAGAAGAATAAAACATATTTATATTAATTTATAAAAAATTATATAAAATTAATTTATAAAAATTAAGAGTTGCATTTAAAAAAATTGCCTGGTAAGCCTCTCAAAATGCATATTCTACAGCCTCTAAAATTAGAAGATCGGGGGTGGGGGGGACCTGGTTTGACAAAGGCCACCCCCAGTGTAAACAATGAAGTGGGGCAGGAAGAGACTTGAGATGCAGAGGCCAGCGAGGAGCCAAGGATACAGGCAGGACCCGCTGCTGAAGGTGAGCTCCAGGGTCAGCAGGTGGGTGCAGGAAGGAGTGGTATGACAACCTGGGCTACCAAGTCGGGGCACAATCTACTTCAGGAACACAGGGGAGACACACATGAGGACAAGGGGCTGGATGGAAGCGTTTTTAGTGGCATCGTGGGGGCAGAAGCCAGAAGAAACAAGGAAGCAGAAGCAATGCATTCTAGAAATGTAGATAGAAAGAAAAGGGAGAGAAAACGAGCAGAAGTTAATGTGCAACAAGGAGTTACTGGGAAAAAAAGGTGTTTGGCTTGTTTTTTAAAGATAAGAGATCATGTTCATCTGCAGAGGAGAAGGAAAGAGCCTCTATAATCCAGTGGTTCTCACCTGGGGGTGGTTTTGCCTCTCAGGGGATCTGATACTATCTGCAGGCCCTCTTGGTTGTCACAACTGAGAAGAGCTCCTGGCACCTGGTGGCTGGAGCCCAGGGATGCTCCTGAACATCCCACCAAGCACAAGACAGACCCCACAACATGGAATCATCTGGCCTATAATGCTCTATCGCCATGACCCTTGAGAGGATGGGAGGGATAAAAGCCTGAGAACCTGAGAACCTGGCAATATAGCAGGAGGAAAGTTGGAAAAAAACAGCATAAGTGAGCTGCAAGCAAAAAAAAAAAAAAATTCATTAAGAAACTAGAGCTCTAGAAGACAATAATTATAATTTATACCAATAGTACAATTTCCTTTGTTCTGAAGAATGTAAATATTACTGATTCATAATAAATAAGGGTACTTATCTTCAGAGGAGGGAAATTTTGCACCATTTTCAAAGGCCTTACAACTATAATTAAGGCTCCCATATTCTTTTTATATCTATAGTTGTGTCAGAAAAGAGATAATTTATTCATTTAACAAATGTGTTTGTTCCACCAACATCTAAGAGCTCACTGTTTGCCAGTTGTCTAAGCTCTGGAGACGCAAAGACATTCAAGATATGTGGTATTCATCTTCAATAAGCTCAGTGGGAAAGAGAGACAATTACAAAAGGCTGTGAAGAGGGCTATGATAGAAACATTCTCAGGGGGCTATTGAGTGCAGAAAAAGGCTACCTAACAACCCATACCAAGAGTGAGAGAAGGTGGGAGTCAAGAAACTTGCTAGAAGAGGTGGTGCCTTTAAAGCTTATTTCTGAAAGATCTGCAAAACAGAGGTGAAGGTTTGAAGAAGAGACTTCACCGGAGAGCTGGGCAAACTCCAAGAACTTATAAGTACCTTCAGTGTAGCTTATGCTTAGAATGTGAGAATGGGATGAAAAATGAGGCTAAAAAATAGGCAGGGACCAGATCAAGAAGAACACACTACTCGTTAAAAGATTAAAGACAATGTGCAGTCACTGGAAGATTTTAGACAGAAGCTTGGTGTAATCAGATTGTTTAAGCAAAACAAAGCACTGGCAGCCAGCTGGGACTAGATCGAGGAGAGAATTTATTTATTTATTTATTTGTTTGTTTGCTTGTTTGTTTTAAGATTTATTTTATTTATTTCTCCCCACTCCCTCGTTGTTCGCACTTGCTGTGTCTGTGCATCTTCCTTGTTTCTTTAGGAGGTACCGGGAACTGAACCTGGGACCTCCGATATGGGAGGGAGGCACCTAATGGCTTGCTGTGTCTCTTATTAAGTTTTTCCTCATGTCTCTTGTATCATCTTGCCGTGCCTGGCCATCCCACTAGCGCACTGTCTTCTTTAGGAGACACCAGGAACCGAACCAGGGACCTCCCATGTGGTAGGCAGGAGCTCAATTGCTTCCATGGAGAGGGGATTTAAATAGAGGCTGGGAAAGCTTAAGAGGCTACTGCATTAATACTGATGAGCAAAAATACAAGGGATTACTAGTATGACAGGATGTCTTTATGGCTGCATATACTCTGTCGGGGTCTGCAAGGAGGAAAAATTCAGGGCATGTCTATCGATGCATGACAATCCATGCCCAGTGGCTTGAGGCTAACCCTAACCCAAATGCCTTCCAGTGCTCAGGTGGTGGCACTGGGCCCTTCAGCTAAGAGGTAAGTTTTGTACCAGCTTTTCTAATTGAATGACTTCCCTTTTATGGAACTGTCCACAGGTTGCACATGAACAATGAGTCTGTTATCCCTCCAGAAAGCTCTTCCAAGCAGCCAAGGGCCTCCTTGTGGAGAGATCTCCACAGCCATCTGAAGGCTGAGTGGTCTATTGGCAGTGTTTGCTTCAATACTTGAAGGTCCCTTCTGGTACACGTGAAAAAACAAGGGATTAAACTAAGGTAAAAATAGTAAAGAGTCATTACAGAGGCAAATTTGATAGGAAGGGATGACTAATTAGGTCTGAAGAATAAAAGCAAAAGAAGAGTCAAGAATGACCCTTCACAAGGGCACAGAATCACAGAGCATTCTGTTTGACTGTAAATTCCTTATCTTGCTTTTGGGAGCCAAATGTTGGACCCTACCTGGAAAAGGTAACTACCCCAATGAAAGTGCCTAACATGTACCCAGGACATGGCTTACCTTCAGGGAACTAATAACTAACCATTCATTTGCCAGTGAGTTAAGCTCAGCAGCTTCCAAGGTGGAGCTGAAGTCACCAGTAAACAAACGGTTAGTCATTAGCTGTAATATTAAGATACCTTGACCTTAACTTTTTTTTTTTCCACCTTAGTACTTTGTAATCTCCTTTGGGATTGGGGAGGCTGGCCAAAATAATTTTTAAAACTGTGTCACATTTGGGTTTTAAGTTCATGAAGTTTGGAATAGCAAGTGATACATGGAGTGTTTTATGCCATTAAATGTCTGGTTCTGATTAAAATATTAAATAAAAAAAAAAAGAATGACCCTTCAGGGGAACGGATGTGGCTCAAATGGTTGGGTGTGCATCTCCCATATGAAGGGACCCGGGTTCGATCCCTGGGACCTCCTGGTTAAAATGAAAAAAAAAAAAAAAGAATTACCCTTCAGCATGTGAGTGTGGTCCCAAAGCAGAGTTACTATGACATGAGGGAGAAATGCCGGGCACCCTAAGAGGTATCTAGGGAATAGAGGGCTATTCTCGTTCACACAAAGAAAGAGACTGGGCAGAAGGAGCCCAGAGAGAAGTCCTTGAACAGGGCTTCTTTCAGAGCGCCTTAATGTTAAAATGCTGATTGCCCAGCTCTTTCAATAGGGGAAAAGCATACTCCACGTGGAATCTCCAACTTCTCAAACTAAAAGACAGAAGTTAGCTGGAGGCAGCATGCAAAAAGGGAACAGAATAAGCTGTGGACTATTGGCTATGACATGGGAGAACCTTGAAGACATCATGTTGAGTGAAATAAGCCCGAAACATAAGGACAGATATTGTATGATCTCACTTACATAAAAGAATTAGAATAAGCAAATTCATAAAGTCAGGAACACAGAATACAGGTTACCAGGGGCAGGGGTAGGGATAGGGAATAGGGAGTTAATGATTGTTACAGAGTTTTCCGTCTGCGGTAATGGAAAAGGTTTGGCAAAGGATGGTGGTGATAGAGGCAAGACTTTGTGAATGTAATTAACTACTGAATTGTATATTTCAAAGCGGATAAAAATGGAAAATTTTAGTTTGTATATATGTTATCAGAATAAAAAAAAATTTAAAAACCATAGACAGTGAGCCCTAATAATACTGCTTCATCAGTTGTAACAAAGGCACCACACTGGTCCAAAAGCATTAATAACAGAAAAAATGGGGGGGAAGAGTGGAGGTGGGGGTGATATGGGTACTCTGTACTTTCTACATGACTTTTCTGTAAATATACAAATTCTTTCTGTTTTTTAAAGGGGGGGGGGAAGGTTTAGAATCCAGGCTCTCCCAACAATGAGTTCTTAATGAAAGAACTTAAGCTTTCTGAGCCTCCAGGTTGCTCTTATCTATAAAACAAAGATAACAGACAGTAAAGTCCTTTTTTGTGTTAATTTGAGAACATGCATGCAGTAAAGGATCTAACAATGCCTAATACACAGTAAGTTTCAACAAATGGCAGCTAAAAGTAGTTTAGCATTCCTGTTCCAACTAAAATCTCACCAACTAAAACCTCATCTTTGAGCCAGCGCTCAGGTCCTGAGGTCCCTTCTACACTGCAATGCCCATCACCAGCCCACGGGCACATCATGAAAGCACAATGCTAAGAAGCAAAGCTGTGGTGCCTCAAGGCCTTCAATCTCTTAAAACTCTTTTTATGTTGCACTAGCATGCATTTAAATGTGGCAATGCACAGCTAGATGTGCAATCCAGTGATCACACCTTGAAACTCTAATTTCTGCTCAGGCAACTGCTATACAAGACAAATCAAATGTTTTCTTTCCTATCAAGGAAGGAAAGCTTAAAATTCTAAATTCTTTTGAAAATGAGGATCACTGATTCCCCTCAGTCCCCACACACCTCTAGATCTTACTTCACAAGGCAAATAATTCTCAGTTGTTCAGTACCTGCTTTCTATTTAACTTCACGGTACTTCCACTTTTTATAAGTCACATGCTATTTTAATCCAAATCAAAGTGACATTCGCTGAATTAAACAGAATTGAATACTGCAAGGGCACAAAGCTCCAAGAAAATACCCTGAAATGCATCTGTTCAGGAAAGAAAGTAGAAACAAAGATATAGAATGACAGAGGGTGGCAATGACACATTCAGTTATTTGTTTGGTAGGCCATTCATCTATCAAACAAAGATTTATTGCGTGTCTACAAGGCAACAGGCGCTGTCCTAGCAGCTGGGAGTAAAGTAGGGAATAAGACAGACGACAAGATCTTGGCTCTCCAGGGATTGACCATCTGATTAGGGCAGCAAACATTCAAACACATGAATGTAAACTGCACTGAGTGCTGTGATTGGAGAGAAGAAGGTACCAGGAGAGGGAAATGAAAGATTAGAAAACAACAAAGATCTTCCTTAAGAAATGACACTTAAGCCAAGGCGCAAAGAAGCGGTAGGCGTTGAATGGCATTGAATGGCAAAGAATGAATGGAGAGAACTTGTTCAAAACTTGGTATATCCAAAGAAGAGAAAATAGTTAATATGGCTAAAAGCACAGTGGAGAGAGTGAGAGAAGACAAGGCTAGAAAGAGGCAGGAGCAGACCCACAGGCCCTTGTAAGCAGGCAGAGGTGTTTTGAACTTGCACAGAGATCAATGGGAAGACACCAAAGCTAAAAAGCATGACTTACTTATTATAAAGATCATCTTTCTGACTGCTATATCGCAAAGGAACTGAAGGAAAGGAATTTAAAGGAGGCAGAGTGGGACAGAGAAAGAGCACTCAGAAGGCCATGGTGATGGTGGTATCAAACATGGACAAAGAACACCTCAAAGTCAGAACCAGTTGGACCTGATGACAAATTAGATTTGGTAAGTAGGGTAGAATTTTCTGGTTTCTGGCTAGTGATTAGGGGAACCATTTACTCAAGTGGTTAAAACTGGAGCAGGAGGAATGGAGTTTTGTTTCTAAAGAGAAAAAAGCCAGCTTAGGACTAAGTCCTGAGGACTCTGGCACTTCAAGGATGTTTAACGGAGGGAACCTCTTATGGGAAACTGCAGAGACCAGTGATGTAAAAATGAAATCATGAATGTGGAGTCACTGAAACCAAGAAAAGAGAGTCTAAAAAGAAAGGGGGAGCATCAACTGCATGAATGCTGCTGAGAGGTCCAGTCAAGACACAGACTGAGCATGCTCACCGGACTTAGAAACATGGAGGCAGATGTTCAGGAAGAAGAAGACAGTGAGGGCAGAAGCCAGATTAAGTGGAGTCAAGAACATGGTGTAATCAGTTTGCCCAATGCAATTATACAAAAGGGGCATGTAAGACAGAAACAATGGTGTTCTCCAAACAGAGCTCCTGCTCTCCAGTTTCAAACTGCCTTGGAGGCCAAATCCGTACCACCTGCAACTGGTTGTTCAGCAAGGAGTCAGAGCAAAGGAATGGTGGGAGTCGTGAGCAATATTTAATCAACAAAATGGCTAGGCCTAATAAATAATCCCTACTCCACATCCCAAGAGACTGAATATTCTTTTCTTGAGGTTAACGTGGTATGACAGCAGTTAAGAGTCCAAATCTTGCTACCTCATGCAAATGACATCTCTGAATCTCTCTGACTCTCCTGGGCTTTATCTATAAACTGAGGTTGGTGCCAATGATTTCACAGGGCTAGTGCAAGGATTAGCCGATATATGCAAAACATTGTACTGTCTACCACAGAGCAAACATCTGATAAATAGTAGCCATATTATTAATGTAAAGGAGGCATAGTGGGTACTAACATTAAAAGAATTAAATAGGATAATGCATACATTAATAGAAAGCTTTCACTGTTAATATCCCCTTAATGTCCCTTCTCTTTGGATACTGATAAACACTTAGAACATTCTTCATCTTTGGCACTTCCTTTCTAAATTGAGTAATATGTCTCTATCATACAGTTAATACATTCTTTACTCAGAGCAAAACAGGATTTTAAGTGAGAGCACTCTTTGCTGACAGTATTGTCTTGGCCATTTTGATGGGTCACAAGTGTAACTAAATCTCTTTAAGCAAGCCTTAGCCTTTTTGCAAGTTACTACTCTATTTTTACACAGAAATGGACAATTTTACCATTTGAAAACCTTCTCGTTCTGGATGTGTCAAGAAATGTCACTAATTAGTATGTGTTTAATTTCAATACGATTTAAAAATTATTTTCTTTCTCCTCATTTTTATGTTTGTCACAGTATTTAAAATGCAATAAATTATTCAAATTCTTGGGGAAAAAAAGAAATGGACAATTTTATTAGGTATTGCTTCTTTTGACTTTATAAAAACACATACTAATTTATCAAAAGTTTGAAATATATGGAAAAGGAGGGGAAACATGCACAAATGGTTGATATTTTGGTATACTTTCAAACATTTTTGGTGTATAGAGTCTATGGTTTTGTTTCCATAGCTAACTATAGATACAGGCAACATGAGTTTTCAATCCTTTTCTCACTCAATATACATGTTTCCCTATTTAATTATAAAATCTTTTTAAATGTTCACTTTTTTTTTTTTTTTTTTTTTTGGCTAAATCAATTGGATATTGCATACTTGGTTTCATCATTTTACAAATATTTACGTGCGTATTTTGCCCAGACACAATGCTAGGTGTTGAGGGCACTACCACAAAGAAACCCACCATCCTTGCATTCCTGGAGCTTCAAGTAAAGTAAAGGCACCACACATGAAGTCAACAATCACACAGACATCAGTGTCATGATGAAAAAAGCAGAATGTGGGAAGTGGATGTGGCTCAAGCGATTGGGCTCCCATATACCATATAGAAGGTCCAGGGTTCAATTCCCGGGGCCTCCTGGTGAAGGCAAGCTGGCTCAAGTGGAGAGCTGGACCATGCAGCAGTGCTGGCCAGAGCGGAGAGCTGGCACAGCAAGATGATGCAACTAAAAGAGACACAGAGGAGAGACAATAAGAGACGCAGCAGACCAGGGAGCTAAGGTGGCGCAAGAGATTGAGCGTCTTCTCCCACTCTGAAGTTCCCAGGATCAGTTCCTGGTACAACTGCCTAAAGAGAAGACAAGCAGACACAGAACACACAGCAAAGGGACACAGAGAGCAGACAGCGGGTACAAAAACAATGGGAGGTGGGGGAGAAATAAATAAATAAATAAATAAATAAATAAATAAATAAATAAATAAATAAATAAATAAATAAATCTTTTTAAAAAGAATGTGTTAGGAGAGAATAAAGAGGCAGCTTTTACTGACATTAACAGTTCAGGGGGTACCTCTTTGAGGAAGTGACAGACCATTTCTGCTGTTTTTACCTGCCCAGAATTCTTCCTCATTTCCTTTCCAAAAAGCACTCTATTTTTCTGTTGAATTAATGTCCCTCCCTAACAATCATGGCAGAGGGGTAACCATGTGACCCAACCCTAGACAATCAAACTGTCTCTCCTGGGGCTTTAAATCTTGAATGGATACTCACAAGGGCAGAAAATGGTGAGACCTGAGTCAGTCTAATGCAAGTAATATTAAGAGTCTATTGGGAAGCGGCTGTGGCTCAATCAGTAGGGCTCCCGTTTACCATATGGGAGGCCCCGGGTTCGGTTCCCGGGGCCTCCTGGTGAAGGCAAGCCCGCCCGCACGGCGTGGTTAGCTGACCCAGCAAGCACAAGCAGCAAGGGGGGGGATAAATGAATAAATAAATAAAATCTTAAAAAAAAAAAAAAAAAAGAGTCTATTGACTAAAACAACCATACATATCCAATAATTTTTTTTTTTTTCCTTAAGTTAGACAGCATCCATTTCTGTGTCTTACATATCAAGAATTCTAACTGAAACAGCTAGGAAGGTAAAATAAACAGAGAAATAAGATGCTCAAAGATGAAGCCAGAGCCCTGAAAGCCATTAAGGACTTTTAATACCATCCAAATGGAAAGCCATTAGAGAGTTTTAACCAGGGGACATATATCTGTAAAAAATCACTTTGGCTAGAGTGCAGACAATGCCCTGAAAGATTATGGAAAAGTGGGGCCAGGGAGACCACTTAAGTGGCTATTGCAATATTTCAAACAAAATATTTTAAGCAGCCTAAATTAGGCAAGAATTATGGAGGAAAAAAGCAGAGGCTTGAGGACTGAGCCCCAAGGAATTCCAGGATAAAGGAGAAGCATAAGAAGACTAAAAAGGAATGGTCAAAGAGACAGGATAACCAACTACATACAATGTTACAAAAACCAGAAATAACTTTTAAAAGGTATTTCCAAGTAGGAGGAAGTCCTCAACAATAACAAATTTGCTAGAAGGTCATCTAAGATGAAGTCTGAAAACATCCACTGGACTTGGCAACGTGAAAGCTACTCCTGGTCTGAGTAAAGAGCAGTTGCAGATGCCAGAATGAAGTGGTTTGAAAAGTCCATGGAGAATTTCTGTTGGTGGCAGTATGACAGACTAGACAACCTAAGCCCTCCTGTTAGGCAGTCAATCACATCCTCTACAAAAACACCCTGTAGGCCTAATCCTGTGAGTCCTGTGAGTGTGAGCCCATTCGTGAAAAAGGACAGTTAAAGATGTGGTTCATTAAGCCAAATTGAACCAGGATGGGCCTTCATCCAACATGAAACAGGAGACAAGGGGAGACAGGCGGGGAGAGGGACGGCCAGGGAGCGGAGGAGTTATGGATGGCCGGAGTCACCACCACACCACCACAGACTTCAGAGAAAGCACACCCTGGCTGACATCCTGAAGGTGACTTGTAGCCTCCGAAACCAGGGGACAATCAATTCCTGTTGTTTAAGCCAACTAGTCTGTGGTACTTTATTACAGCAGCACTGGCAAACTAAAATACTTCTTAATTAAAACTGCGTAACAATGAATAGCTGATCAACGATAAAATGGAAAGACATGAGTAGACATTTTTCCAAAGAGGAAATACAAATGGCCAAAAAGCACATGAGATGTTCAACATCACTAGCTATTAGGGAAATGCAGATCAAAACTGCAATGAGTTTAATATTTCATGCCTTATAGAATAACCATTATTTAAAAGAACAGAAAACTACAAGTGCCAGAGAAGCTGTAGAAAAATCGGAACACTCCTTCACTGTTGCTAGAAAGTAAAATGGTGCAGCCTCTGAGGAGGACAGTTTGGTGGTTCCTAAGGCAGCTAAATATAGAACTGCCATATGATCTGGCAATCCCGCTACTAGGAAAATATTCGGAAGAACTGAAAGCAGGGACACAAAGACATTTGCACACCGATGTTAACAATTGCTAAAAGATGCAAACAACCCAAGTGTCCATTCAACCAATGAATGGATAAACAAAATATGGTATATACGTACATTAGAATACTATTCAGTTGAAAGAAGAAATGAAATCAGGATACGTATGACAACATGGATGACCTTGAGGAAATTATGTTGAGTGAAATAACCCAGATACAAAAGGACAAATATTATATGGCTTCAATAATAAGAATTATATACGTTAAGTAAACACATGGAGTTAAACTCTAGAGTATAAGTTACTAAGACTGAGGGTTGAGAAAGGGGAGCTGATGCTTAATGTATGTGGAAGTTTTAATAAGGTTGATTGTAAATGTGTGGAAACAGAGTGTTGGTGGTAACACACCATAGCAAATATAACTAACCTTGCTGATGTATAAAGGTGACGGTGGCTAAATGGGGTAGTCTAGGGATGTAAATGTCAATAGAAGAAAGCTAGAGGATAATCCAGGGCACGAGTTCTAAACCAGGGGTCCACGGACCCCCAGGGGGTCTGTGAAAAGATTTCAGGGGGTCCATGAGCTTGAACTGAAAATTAAAAAAAAAAAAAACATTATTCTTGTGGGTACGTGTTGGTGCAGGTGTGATATATTTATTAAATAATATACAGTATAGTGTGGACTTAGTAAGGGGTCCATGGTTTTCACCCGGCTGGCAAAAGGGTCCGTGGAACAGAAAAGGTTAAGAACCCCTGATCTAGGGACTGTATAACATAGAGAACTCAGTGGTGGATGAGGACTGTGGTTAATAGTACAAATACAAGAATGTTCTTCTATAAACTAGAACAAATGTATGTTAATATTATAAGGGATAAAGAATTTGATGATACAGGGGAAAAATAAAACTAATGTAACCTATGGTCTAGAGTTAACAGTAATATTGTAATATTTTTGTAGCAATGGCAAAGAAGGTACTATATTAATGCAAAGGGCAAAAAGCAGGAGATACAGGAATCTTCCTCTTGGAACAATGAATAGCTGAGCCCACAGTATAGTAAGGGCAATCCCTAGGGATCAAAATGAAGAGGAAACTTAAAAACTTAAGCTTGAACAGGCTGCCCTAAAGGAGCCTGCCTATCTCAATAACCTAGAAAACTGGTCTTTAATGCCCACAAGGAAAGAAGATGAGACTTCGGGCCTGTCGTGGATAGGGTCTCATTAGTTCCAACCTTCTATCCACGAAATTTACACCCCTACCCCCAGTTATTCAATCAAATAAAAATCTAGGTACTGCTGTGTAGGGACTCTGCAGACTAAATGAAGGTTACTAATCTATTCTTAAAATAGGTACACTATCCTGGATTATCTGGGTGGCCCCAATGTAATCACACAAGCTCTTAAAACAGGGGTCCGTGAGCTTCAACTGAAATTCAAAAAACATTATTCTTGCGGGGACGTGTTGGTACAGGTGTGATATATTTACTAAATAATACACAGTATAGTGTGGACTTAGTAAGGGGTCCGTGGTTTTCGCTTGACTGGCGAAGGGGTCCCTTGAGCAAAAAAGGTTACGAACCCCTGCCTTAAAAGCAGAAGAGGAAGGCAAGAGAGTCCAACAGAGATGAGGTGGAAGAGAAAGCAAGGGAGATGAAGCAGAAGGGAAGTCAGAGGTTCTAAGTACAAGGAGGAGACTGAATGCCTCTCTGGTGGCTGTGAGATGTGGGGCACATTCAAGGACCACAGGCAGGCCTCTAGGAGCAAAGGGGGACCCCAGCTAACAGACAGGAAATGGAAAAGCCCGACTCTGAATGAACTTGGAAGTGGATTCTTTCCCCAAAGCCTCTTGATGGGAGCCCAGCTGCCTACACCTTGATTTTGGCCTTGTGAGATTCTAAGGAAAGAAACCAAAAACCCAACCCAGACTTCGGAACTACCAAACTATGAGCTCAAAAACGTGCGGTTTTATGATGCTAATTTTATGGTAATTTGTTATGGTAGCAATAGAAAACCAACTTGCTGAGCCAAAAATAATGAGGTCATGTCAAAAGGACACAGAGGGGGGTCGGATGTGGCTCAACTGGTTGGGCGTCCCTCTCCCATATGGAGGGACCCGGGTTCGATCCCCCGGTAAAAAAAAAAAAAAAAGGACACAGAGCCAGTATGAAGGGGCTCTCCTTGACTAAATTGTGAACAGTGTGAATATCGTAATAAATAATGAGTAACAGATTATAATGCATATGAATCCATGAATCCAAACAGATATAAACTGAAAGTCTGATAAAGACTGGGGTATTTTTTACATAGTCAAACAGTTTGTTCCAGAAAATATTTCCTGATTATAACGGGAGAAAGAAAACCTTTATAGTGGAAAAGCCCAATCATGGACCCTCTGATAAAATGCAATGCAAGGATCACCTCTATGATATTTCTGCCCAAAATACAACCTGAATCACACTTTAAAAAGAGAGAGATTAAAAAAATAACAAGCCTGTAATCGTCAAAGATATTAGGACAAATGGCAAAAGTAAATGGCTTCTGAAGACTAGACAGTAACAATACAGCAATGTTTAATTCCCTAATCTTTTTTTTTTTTTTTTTTTTTTTTCCCAATTCCCTAATCTTGATAGGTACATTGTGGCTTTGTAGGAGAAAGTCCTTGCTTGTAGGAGAATAAGTATTCAGGGATGACAGAGCACTGTGTCTGCAACTTACTCTTAGTTTAGGAAAGAAGTAGTTCTTTGTACCATACTTGCAACTTTTCTCTAAGTTCAAAATTGCTTCAAAATTAAAATATTTTTAAATGCAAGAAAAGAACTATACAGTATTAAAGAAAAAGAAAACTAGGTCTATTTTTAAAAGGACAATAAAGAATTCCTAAAACTGAAAACCATGATCACTAAAATTATTAACTCAAGAGTAAGGCTAAATAAAGCATAAATTAACACAACTAAAGAGATGATTAGTGAACCAAAAGATCAAAAGAAAATAGAAAATACCATAAAATAGCACAAAGAGAGAGAGAGAGAAAAAAGGTAGAAATTATAAAGGAGAGGTTAAAGGGCACAAAGGGGTAGAACAGAAGTCCAAATGTGTCTGATAAAAATTCCAGGAAAGAACAGAAAGTATGGGAAAGAAGCAAAATTATAAAATACAATGACTGATTGTGTCCCAAATTGATAAAGGACATGAATTCTCTCAATCAAAAAGCTCAAGAAGACCCAAAGAGAATAAATAAAAATAAAGTCACACCTAGATATATCATAACAAAACTATTTACCACCAAGAAAAAAAAGGAAGATTTTAATGCGTGAGAAGGAATAGGACATTTTGAGGGGTAGGTGCACAGACAGGAGTGTGGAATGAGCAGAGAGCTTGGGACTTTCAAGAGGAGAGATGCTTGAGCACGCTTGTATGTGGATGGGAAAAGAGAAGGGATAGTGAAAGTGAAGGTGCAGCCACTTTCACATTACAGTCTCTGGGAAGGCAGAGAGGGGGAAAGGCAGAGAACAAGGGAAGGAGCTGCCAGCCACTGCAAGCAGGAGGGAGAGGAAGAAAAGAGGATGGATGCAAATCAGGTAAGTTTGCAGAACTGGGTTATGAGAAAATGAAGTCTCTTTCTGGGAGTAAGAGAAAAAGACATCTGATGCATTGGGGAAGGGCAGGGGAGAAGAGTAAAGGAGTTACAAAATATATGAAATACGGGAAGCGGCTGTGGCTCAATCAGTAGGGCTCCCGTTTACCATATGGGAGGCCCCGGGTTCGGTTCCCGGGGCCTCCTGGTGAAGGCAAGCCCGCCCGCACAGCGTGGTTAGCTGACCCAGCGAGCACAAGCAGCAAGGGGGGGATAAATGAATAAATAAATAAAATCTTTAAAAAAAAAATATATATATATATATATGAAATAATCATGGCAAAAAGGAAAGTTTCCTCAAGAATCGTATTAACATTGCCCAGAAATGTAAATGTTAGCTGAGGTTGGTATCATAAGTCTATAATGACATAAATTTGTACATGGTGTGATTTTCTTCTCCAGTAACACTTTGCTCAGATGGAATTAAAAAACCTGGGTTGCCAGGGTAATAAAAGAAAGGACTTCAACTAAGAAGAATAATTTCTCTCAATCTAGCAACAGTCATTTTTCAATGCAATAATTAATTTTCTATAGGCTTCAGTTTCTTGGGGTTGAAGAGAGTGAAGTGCAGGTAGGTGAGGTTCTAATACATGCTGAGCATCTAGGTGCCACTGCAGACCCTGATCCCAAAGAGACAGACCCAACCAATATCAATCCTAAGCCTAGAGGAGAAGCAGCAGGAAGTGTGTTACCGTAGGTGATGTTTTGTTCTCACCCTTTACCATAAGGAAATTTAAAAAAAGGATTAGAAAGGGAGAAAAAAAGAGATGTCAACTAAAACAAAGAACGTAACTTTAGTAGATATGACAACTATTAAACAATTTGCCATTCTTCATGAACCTTTTTCTATATTTTAAGTAAAAACATAAAAGTAATGACCAAATTCAATTTTAAAAAATAAAGACAAGGAAAAAATGCTCTCAAACCTGTAATGTTAACATAATCCATGATAATTTTGTCTACTGTAACACTTTATTCTGTATACATCTATATTTCCAATTCTTCTAAATAGATTCTGAGCAATTTGAAAGCAAGAGCCATGTCATAAGGAACTGACAGTCTTTGCCATGAATATATGATCTGATGCATAATGTACACACAATTTGGTGTGCTGGGTTTGGTGTCTAGGAAATACATTACAGAAATAGACAGACTTCCTAAATATCACTTGATAATCTAATCAATCCAGGAGATGCTACAAGAAATACATGTACATTCAAAGTACTTCCAGTATTTTGCTATCATAAATCTCCCTGTAAAGACTAGCATTTGTATCATTTCCTTAAGACAGAAGTTAACCTCTTGCATTAAGTCCTTTTGGATCCTTCCCCAAGAGGCACTTCACAAGAATCGTCCATGTTTATCTATATTTCACCATGCAGCTATCTTTACTATAATTACTTATTCAGTTATTTTTCTCCTCAACATTTTAAACTTTTTTGTTTAAAACAGGATCATACCCTTCTCTAATAGCACCCCTCAATAAACAAAAGTGAATGTTGAGTTTTTGCCTAACAAGTGCATTTTTGTTGAGCTGTAACTTGTTTGTTCAAGCCCTTTGTCTATCTACTTAACAACTTCTATGAGCTCTTTATGTAACTGACATAAAATACTTTATATTTATAGCATGTAATTTCCTAAGTTTGTTTGCCTTTTTCTTTTTTAGAAAACAGCATATATCTGGGTTTCTTAGATCAATCTTTGTTTTTTAACAAGTGAGTTTTTGTTCATTTACGTTAATTTAAATTATTGAATGTGGACCAACATCAGTCATATTAGTGTTATTTAAATTTGTGCCACTTTTCTGTTTTTAATGTGGTTTTTTGGGTATGCCTTCATATCTCTTGGTCTCCTATAATCCCTCACTTCCCACCGCCACCCCCCTAACAAATATAGGCACCATGGCAATCTGGTTGTCTAGGCTTTCTACTCTGTATTATAAGGGATATATTTTCTCTTTCCTTTTTAACTTTTTTCTTTTAAGAAAACAAACTTTACACAAGTACTTAACCTCCTCTACGTCATATATCCCTTGTAGCATATCTCCTGATTTTGAGTCTTCTCTGATTTAAGTCCTTCATCCACAACTGTTCTCAATGTGAGTGTCACGGAACAGAACATCCTTAGTTTTGCATGCCTGAGAACCCTTTTTTATTATGCCCATTGTGCTGAAAATAAAATTAAAGGTTGTCTTGCATGCAGATTTGCTAGATTATAATAAGAATCTAACTAGTCTCTGACCCAGCACTAGCTCTTTTCAATCTTCTTATGTGCTACTTGCCAGATCAATATTCCCAAAGAACAAATTTTATCAGCTTTTTTCACAACTCAAATACCAACTACTTCTAACTCCTTGGCCTAACATGTAAGGCTATTATTTTTCATATATTTCATATCAAGTATCAATATCACTGTCACTTTATACAGCCGGTGCAATCTCATTTCTGTGCCACTGCTTGTGCTATTTGTGTGGCTGAGATTGGGGATCTCTCTCATCCCTATTTTCACAGATCTAAATTCTACATGTTCTACATCAGGTCAAAAGTTACCTTCTCTGAATATCTCAATCCCTCAATTGAAAGTAATTCCCCCCAACCTCTTGTACTACAGATTATTAAGGAAGTTATAACTAAATACTTGATATTGTTATTTATATATATTTATCTTCCTTTTAGATTTTATATTCCCTAAAGGGATATATACTTACTTCCCCAAAGCAGGATCTTACCTATGTATAGAAAAAACTTAATATATACTTTTCAAATGAAAAAACAACTAAGAAAATCTTCAGAAGAAAAGTTCTAGGTTGCAGGTACTCACAGCCTGCAAGATTAGTTCCATTAGTATGTGAATCTGGGGTTTTTAGGGGACGAAAGCAGTGAAGTGGAAGCATACATTAGGGTAGAGTAGTGATTCCCATTCTCTAGTTCAGAATACACATGCTTACTCTCAACTGATCCAGAAGTATTATACCTCTATTATACCTCTCAGTATATTAAAAAATTACAGAATTATTTTAAGCAATAGAAAATGGCCTCAGATTTTTCAGAAACTAAACCAATGAGAGAGAAGGTTATAGGTACAAAGAGGGTCTTAAAAATCAAAAACCTGGGCACCCAGACCCTGACAGGTGAACAGTTACAGGATCCTAAACACATTCCCCAAGTCTTATTAAGCAATATGACAAAATCCAAACAAGTACAACAATAAGAACATAACACAGTTTGTCCCACCTGAGGTCCAAGATAATATATATATAATTCTTTTCAGTCATTTTTTTGTCACTACAAATTCCCATTATATCTTTAATGTGGGAAGCTGTCCAAGCTACATTAGGATTAATTGAATACTGTTACATTTAAAGCCATGCTTGAGTTTGGAACATATCGACAAACTTAAATTCCTGCTTTGTTAGAGGAGGACTATCATATCGGTCTAAAGAAAAGACACATTTTTAATTTCTAATTTTAAACCACCAGTTCCTTAAAACTACCATGACACATTAAGTTGAGGAACTTTTTGACATTTTGAGGGAGGAAAGATGAGGAAGATTAAAGTCCAAAAGAAAAACTATGGAAACTTAAAAAGTCATCAATTTATTTTATTTTCACTAAAATAAAAAAGGACTCTAAATAAGGAGAGTGTTAATGGCATTACTACTTTAAATTAATTAAAAAGTAGTTCTGATACAATTCATTTCCATTTACACTAATTCCCTCACTCAACATGAATTTTTCAGGATCTGCTTCTCTTGCAATTTCAATGAGACACTTACAAATTCATTTTGCTCTATAGCAGTTAACATGCACACTGGAAATTACTTTTCATCCCCAGTGATTCACCATTCGAATGTTAACAAGTTTTCTGTTTTTGACATATAAGAGTTGTTGAAGCCTACCTTCCTGGAACCTATAGTGACCCAAGAGACAAAGTAGCTAGAGATGGAAAGATGGAAAGCATTTGTTTTATGCTTCTCTCAGCATGGCTGTGTAATACCCTCCTACCCCATCCATACCTTTCCTAAAATCCACTTTGGCTCCCCAACTTTTCTCTGATTTAAGAGAACAATTTCAAGGTCTGGTTTGACTATCTTTCAGCTGCTTTTCTCACTCCCTACCAATGTGCTTTGCAAGCCTTTTACTACTCCCAAAACCTAGTTATTTACATTTTTTTCTAATTATTTTAACCAAAGTGATTCACAGTTTGTATATATTGGAACAAACTTCTCACATTTGCAAAAAGGGCAGAAAATACATGAGGAAAGGTACTTTGTGCACAGAAAATTAAGAGTAGCATTTGCCATATCCTGGGATGTGGCCATTTACCATATAAGGAATACTCCAACTAAGCAATTAAGAAGGACAAACAAGTCTTTTGTGATTAAAAAGATATTAGATCTGGAGTGATCTAGACCAAGGGTTCTCAACCTCTTCATGTTGACAGTGAGTGTTTCCTCCCATCACCAATATCTTATTACACTCAGCAACTCTAGAGTGACACACTGCGGAGCTGTGACATGCCAGAGGATTACTCATTTCTACCCCATTAATGTTTCCCTGAAATAAGAAGAAGACACATGTGAAGAATAGAGATCCAGCTTCCTACACATTAGTTTGACAGACCTGAGTAGGACCCTGTCCTTCAGGGAGAGAGCTCACCTCTAAATCAATTAGCATTCACCCTCATCCTCATCCTCTGCTTAGCATCTGAATATGCCAAGGGTAATGTTACCTTACCTCGTCCATAAATGAGATACGTTTAATGAGCATGGTTGTGACAAACTGTAAACATAATAATTAAGTGGAATTTAAAGGCACAATAAAATGGGACACAGAAATCAATTACCAATATACTGCTATAAAAATAGATCCAAGTTCTTTAGCTACTTTAGTGCACTATTTCAAAATCATATTAAAAGTGAGAACTGCCAAGACAAATCAAGTAACTCAATTACTGCAGGGAGAAAAGAAAAAAAAAAAAGGTTACTACTCTGAAAGAAAAAGACACCTAATTCAAAGTTCAAGTCTCAAATAAAATGAGCATATTAGCAAAGATATAGGAAACCTATTCAAGGATTGTGGAGCAACTGAGAACAATTCATACATGTAACATTTACTGAAAGTCAATTAGATGGTGAGCTACATATGAAATAAAGTAGAACTCCAATCCCTACCCAGTCTAGTGAGGAAGAGAAACTTGCAAATAATAATTAAACAACTAGTAAGCACTAGAGCAAAATCATCTCTGAAATGGGGAGCTGAAAACCAAGACGGTGGCATGCGAGTTTTCAACCAGACTACAAAACCATACTGTAATCTATGTGTTACTCATTCTGTCATTATTGCAAACATTTTGAATACACAGACCAAGTGAAACGGAAATTAAACTTATATTCTAGAAAATCATGAAGGGTCTAAGGAATCACTGCAAAATCAAATATTATAAAATGCAAGGAGTTTTTGCATCATGGGCATCTATTTAAGTCTACCCTCCATATCTTCTTGTTCTTTATAATAACTAAATGGCTACTTTGCCTTTCTAAATTGCCTTAAAAGTTTCCACAATTTTCTACAAGATTTTTACATAGTTTCATTCTCACACCACCACCACCACCATCACCATGTATTGTTTCCTTTTACCTTTGTTGGGACAAAAATTTTAATATCATTTGTTTAAATTTTTAAAGTTTTGCAAGTTCCTCAAATCATATAAAATTCATTGAATTAGGCATAATTTGTTTTTTAAGGTCAGTGAGGTGCTTTACTACATGCAGTTTTCTTTATAATGATGCTATTCTTATTTCCTTTCCTGAAAACACCAAGTATCAAAAGATTAGGGAGTATTTCACTCACTCCAAAAGACCAAACACAATTAAGTCCTCTCTGAGAAACATCAAATCATGAGGTATGCTTAAAACTCAATGCCTAAGCCTTTTTAATACATAATATTTCCCTGGTCCTTAATTTTTCAAAAGAAGTCTCAGTGAATTATGCATTTTTATTTTGTGAAGTTTTATGTAATAAAGCATTTGAGATGCATCAGATGCTAGAAAGCAAATGATGAAAATAATCTAGTTCTTAATTCTGGAGGAGCTGACAGACTGGAGAAAGTATTAGACAGTATATACAAGAAACCAGAAGTATCTAAAAGAGAGAGAGAGTTAATAATTCTATCTAAAGGAGTCAGAAAAAACTCTGCAGGGCATAAAACCATGCTCGGTTTTAAAGATGACTTTATTCAGTAGACAGAGAAGGCGGCCATACTAGCAAAGACAACACAATCTCTAAACCACAAATTTTGCAAAGAATAGCATATATATGTCAGAAAAACACAGGCAGTTTATAAAGATGGAGCGTGAGGATGGAGAGAGAAAGAGGTGGGCTGGAGAGTCAGGTCAATGTGAGACTATGAAACATTCCATCTACCATGCTAAGGAATAACAATGTTATCCCATTAAGTACCAGAAAACCCTTAAGGGCTTTAAGTAAGGACATGAAATGGGTCTGATTTGCATTTTAGATCAACCACCCATTCTGGTGTCATGTAGAGTAGGGGTTCTTAACCAGGGGCCCACGGACTCCCGGGTCTGTGGAAAGACTTCAGGGGGTCTGTGAGCTTGAAGTGAAAATTCCAAAAAAAAACACAATTCTTGTGTGGACATGTTGGTGCGGGTGTGATATATTTATTAAGTAATACACAGTACAGCATGGACTTAATATGATTTATATTTTGATGTAGCATGTTCCGAGTGCAGCGGATAGCTGCCTAAAAAAAAGGCTGGTACAGATGGCGGAGATAGTTTTGTAATGCCGTGGGAAAATTCGAATTTCTAAATGTTTGCCGAAAATGACCATTTGAATAGATATTGAACCGTGTTAGGTTATCAGGTATTGAAATTATGGGAAAGTTGTTAAATGTAATTTTGAATAATCCTAAAATTAAATTTAAAGACATGCCGATGTTGAGTGTCATAAAACTATCTGCAAGCACAAGCAGCAAGGGGGGGATAAATGAATAAATAAATAAAATCTTTTAAAAAAAATAAAAATAAATAAAATAAAATAAAATAAAACTATCTGCTGCTACATTCTGAGAAGGGGTCTGTGGTTTTCACCTGACTGACAAAGGGGTCCGTGGAACAAAAAAGGTTAAGAACTCCTGATGTAGAAAATAAACTGGATAATGGAATGCAGTTAGAAGTCTGCTGAAAGAGTTCAGATGAGAAATTATGTAGAATTTAACCAAGCAGCCCAGTAGAAATATAAAGGAAAAGACAGGTTAAAGTGACAAATAATAGGAAAGCATTTTCTAAAAACAAGATGACCAAGAAAAGGAGAGGGGAAAGTTTCAGTGAACTCCTAAACATAGCTCTGCTTTAAGCACTAACTCCTTGACATGGCTCTGGTTTAGATGGCTGAGTGCTACACTATTTTAAGGAAGACAACAAGAAAAGCAGGCTCAGAGTGAGAATATAAAAGCTAAGGTTTATTAGGTTGCTGGGTTAGCCCAAATTAGAGGCATGCATTTGGGAATCTAATGAGTACAGGTGAGAGCTGAAGCTACAGGCATGCATGTAGAAAGTATCTTCCCGTGGAGTTTGTATAAGATAAGTTAAAAAGGTGAAGAGAGAATACTGGGGGGAAGTAATTAGGTAAACAAAGAACTCATAAAAGAAACTGAGTATTATAAGAGGGAAATTTGTAGTTGTAAATGCCTACATTAAAAAAAGAAGAAAATTCTTCAATCAATAACTTAACCTTCCAACTTAAAAAACTAGAAAAAGAGGAAGCTAAACCCAAACCAAGCAGAAAGAAGGAAATAAACATCAGAGCAGAAACAAAGCAGAGAAAGGAAAACGAGAACACATTGAAAAGATCAACAAAACTGACAAATTTTTAAGTAGATTGACTAAGAAAAAAGGAAAGAAGACTCAAATTACTAAAACCAGGAATGAGAGTAGGGACATTACTACTGACCTGACAGAAATAAAAAAGTTACAAAATAGTACTACAAACAATTGTATGGCACTACTAGACAATGCAGATGAATGCACAAATTCTTGGAAGGATACAAACTACCAAAATTGACAAAAGAAGAAATAGAGATTTCAATAGACCTGTAACAAGTAAACAGTTTGAGTCAGAAATAGAAAAAACTTACAACAAAGGAAAGCCAAGGACCAAATGATATCACGGGGGAATTCTACCAACATTTTGAGAAGAATTAACACCAAGCTTTCTCAAATTCTTCCAAAAACTACCAGAGGAGGAGGAACACTTTTGAACTCATTCTATGGGTTCAGTATTATCCTGTTACCAAAGTCAGACACAGGCATGAAAAGAAAAGCATAGATCATACCCCTTATAAATATAAATGCAAAAATCCTCAACAAAATACTAGTAAACCTAATCTAACAACACATTAAAAGGATTATTTACCATGACAAAGTGGGATTTAGCCCACGAAAGCAAAGTTGTTTCAATGTAGGGAGTGGATGTGGCTCAAGCAGTTGAGCACTGCCTCCCACATGGGAGGTCCCGGGTTTGGTTCCCGGTACCTCCTAAAAGGAAAGGGGAAAAAAAAAAAAAAAAAGACAATGAGTAAACAGACAAGGGAGCCAATTCAGGGGAGCAATAAATAAATAAGTAAATAAATAAATAAAATCAATGTAATACCTCATTAATAGAACAAAGGAAAATACTATACAATCATCTCAATATATATAGAAAAGCAAACATTCTCACATGATAAAAACACTCAACAAACTAGGAATAGAAGGGAACTTGTTCATATCTAATAAAGGACATCTATGAAAAACCATCCTACTTAAAATGGTGAAAGACTGAAAGCTTTACCCTTAAAATCAGGAACAAAACAAGGATGTTGATGCTCACCATTTCTATTCAACATTGTACTAGAATTTCTAGCCAGGACAATTGAAAGAGAGAGAAGGGAGGGAGGGAAGACAGGTTTACAGATGGAAAAGAAGTGAAAACTATCTCTATTCACAAATGGCACATCCAAATAGGGAAAACAATACTAGACAGTAGTTTCTTAAATATGACACTAAAAGCATGAACAACAAAAGAAAAACTGGAAAGTCTGACTTCATTAAGAAAACAAAGCAAAACAAAACAACCTTTGTACTTCTGAAGACACTATCAAGAAAGGAAAAAGACAACCAACAGAATAAGAGAAATTATTTGCAAATCCTAGATTTGATAAGGGTCTATATAAACAAATAAATATTTTTAAATGGGCAAAGGACTTGAGTAGACATTTCTCCAAAGAAAATATACAAATGGCCAATAACCATACCGATGCTCAACATCATTAGCCATTATGAAAATGTAAATCAAACCACAATGAGGGGAGTGGGTGTGGCTCAAGCAGTTGAGTGCCTGCTTCCCCACGGGGGGGGGGGGGTGTCCCAGGTTCTGTTTCTGGTGCCTCCCAAAAAAACCACAAAAACAAACAACAAGCAAAACAAACAAGAGAACTAATTCAGGGGAGCCAACGCGGCTCAGGGGTTGAAAATTGCTCAGAATCACATGTACTATCTTAAACAAATAAGGGTTAGATCAGTTAATAAGTCAAAAAGAAAACCCACAAAGATGACACTAGATTTAAAAGAGTTTTTGAACATCAAAAGATTAAAGACAGTCCTTGAGGATGCTGAAGAAACCCTCCAACATCTTTCCAAAAATGACCTTCCTTATGATTATGTTGCAAAAGTGAAAAATGATAGCATTTGCATTACATGCTGATTTCAGAACCCAACTCTGCAGAACATGCAACTCCACTATAAAAGCCTGTTGCCCAATGAGACACCATTTAAAGACCATCTTCCATTTATTCACTAAGGAGGTAAAATAATAAATACTTCTAAACATTAATAAACCAAAAGCCTAAAAATAAAATTAACATTCCAAATTGTGGTAGAAGGAGCAAATTCCTGAATGTAGATGTCAATTACTAACTGCACTGGCATGAGAAAGCTCGCAAGAACTAGAAAATCTATTCCCAAAATTAAAAAGACTGACTTTCACAAAGTTGGAACAACATTATTATCATTTGGCCTTACCAAGAGAAAATAAAAGCCAAACTGAGGAACTACTGACCTATCCTCCTCCTATAGGCAAGCTATAAAGTTTTCACTAACATGCTGAACAAATGACTCACTGTGGCGCTGGATTTCATCCAATCAATAGAACATGCAGGCTTTCAATCGGGATTCCCTACAAAAGGCAACCTTTGTGATAAATGAACCACCAAAGAAGATTCTAATATAACTTACCATTGTGTATTGCATTCAGCAACTCTGAGAAAGCTTTTAAGTAAGGAAAAAAGGACTTCAGGTTAAGATCATTCTCAAGCATACAAAAGAAATACATAGGCATAGACTGAAATCAGTATAATAAAATCTCAATAAGGCTATCATGTATCATTGCTTAAATCATTAAAACTGGAAAGTTGGCTCAGATTTTATATGATAACGTCTTACTATTATATTTCACTTACCAATATAATACCTACTAAATTTAGATTAAATACTGATGACAATAATGTATTTAGTAATAAATCTATTTTTTAAATCACTTAAAAATACTTTTAGTAGTCTGACTACTGTAATGTGTTACTAAAAGAGTTTTAATAGGATGCAATTCTGATTGGTAATTCCACTTAGTTCACACTTGACAATATTTATCATAAAGAAAACCTTCATTATGTCAGCTAACCTTATCAAACATTCTCATTCCTAGATTGCAGTATAACAGGGTCTCATTATAAGTAGAGGCCTAAGCAAAAAAGCTACCTAAAACCAATATACAAACCTTGAAAATTTACATAAACATTAAAACTAGTGGAAAACAAAACATGGAAAATACTATTTCATTGGAGAAAAGAAGTAACAATTCTACTAATGGAAGCACCCTATTAAAAGGCCAAATTTGCCTACATTTAGACAGTAATATGGATACTGAACACAGATAAAACAATATGTTATCTTTGTAGGAAAAAGAAATCTCTTCAATTAACAACCAATTGCATTTTGAAAAATTAAAATATAGAGGTTCAGAGATGGTATAACATACTAGGATAAAGCACTAGCGTAGGAGTCAAAAGCCTGGGCTACCAACCCAGTTGGACAACTTACTAGTTGTTGGACAAGCTCCATCATGCCGATACTGCATGGAAATTTCTGTTGGGAGGGAGGAGAAAGGAAATCAGCAAAGAAGTTGCCAGTGACTCAAGGGTAGAAAAAGAAACAGACTAGGAAAACAGGAAATCATTCACCTAAAGATCTGGCTGAGTAGGCAAACAAATTATAAGCCAGTAACTGGGACATGAGGTGTGAGGGACCAATGATAATGGGATTCTTCAAATCTTCATGGGACAGCGTGGGGGGGTGTGCGCTGTGTGCTTGCGTGTGCAAAGGGTGAGGAAAAGACTTAAGGACTAACAAATGACTGTGGAACCTAGGTCTGCGAGGAAAGGGCATCCCTGGTAAGAGGGGGTCTAGCTAGGCAATGTGACAAGCTAAAGGGTTTCAGAGAATATGTCAGATGGAAATGGCTTAGCAAAAAACATTTGGATGCTCTATGTGGTCAATTAGAAATTACATACAAATAAGAATCATTTAGTTTAAATATGGGTAGAAATCCATTATGACTTATATAAGAGCATAAAACTTATTAAAATATACCCCGCTTACTTTTTTGTACCTTCATTTTTGAGGGAAATAATGAATAAGACATATACCCTTATTACTCTCTCCTATTTCACCCTAATGAGGAACACAAGCAGAGGGTGACTTGAGGCAATAAAACACTGCAAACATCAAAAGCCTCTCAGAAAACGGGAGATAAATTTCTCTACAGCATTCCAAGGGAAGAAATGATTGATAAAACCAGGACCAAGGATGTGACATGAAGGACCTGGGCTGCTTACCCTGGTTAACAGGGTGTAGCTAACAGTAAAAAATAAATAAAAATAAAAAATTCTAACAGCATAGCTGGGATTACCTTGGCTATTATTTTGCCAAAACCATGGCCCCTGGGAACCATGTGTTCACACACTGTCCCAAGAAACCACCACTCATACATTTGCCCATATCTATACCTCAAAAGTCTAGTTTCAATATGGGCCCACTCTGAGTAACCCGAATTGAGAAAAGAGGCAAGGCAGACAAGCCAGCACCGACATGCTATCGATATAATTTTAAAAGATGCTCTTAGGGAAGCGGCTGTGGCTCAATCAGTAGGGCTCCCGTTTACCATATGGGAGGCCCTGGGTTCGGTTCCCGGGGCCTCCTGGTGAAGGCAAGCCCGCCCACACGGCGTGGTTAGCTGACCCAGCGAGCACAAGCAGCAAGGGGGGGATAAATGAATAAATAAATAAAATCTTTAAAAAAAAAAAAAAAAAAAAAGATGCTCTTAAACATCAAACATTTAGACTATCATCTAGTAACAATGTAGGCTTTGGTTTAAGTCCTCTCCAGAGGAAGCTCAAAAATTAGACATGGTAGGGAATTCTCCACCTTAATGCCTCATCACCTCTATCGAACACAAATGAGATTAAAAGGGAGTGGGGGGCCTACTAAAGAGATTGACAGGGACCATTACAGAGAATGGTGCTGGAATAAATCAAAGGACACACATAAAAGCAGAAGGATTTTCTCAATGGGGTAAAAAAAAAAAAAAAAAAAGTGGAATACCGCTATTCTGGCCTTTGATCTAGCACTTCTGCAGAAAGGCAGCCAAAATATAGGGCCAGCAAATCTTCCTATAATCAAAGACCAAAATAAATCAGAGTATTTTCCAAGAAAGCAAATTTCAAGGTATATCCTGCACTCAGCAATGTCGAATGTCCTATATGATTTTCATTTATGACCAAATATATTCAAATGTATATAATTTATAACCCAATACTCAAATTTATATAAAGCCATGAACCTGGAAGATAGGGCTGAATCATGTATGCTCAGCAGCTGCACCTCCTGCTCTAATACACCTTTTATTAGTAACTCTACTGTTGAAAGTCTACTGAACTAATACTGTACTTACAAAATCACTGTCTATTCCTAATTAAAATATTTTACCAGGCATAGATGCCTCAGTTTCATTTTACCCACCAGTAAATGTGACACAAATAGGGATTCACATAGTAAGAACTCTGTAATAGTTATAAGGGCTCAAGTTCAAATTTCCTAACTTTCACATTTCAGTAGAAGCCAGAACTTCTCTTGAAATTATCTTTTCATATTAACAACTTGTCTCAATGAAATCTTTAAGACTGAAGATCACAACGTAAGGAGTTCCTTTCCAGAACCTTCTCTTGTAGCACTTAACCACCACTAAAACATCACTGAAGTAGATTGCAAGTGCCTGTTTTAAAAAGGTACGGCAGCATTATATTAAAGAAGTGGAGAGTGAGATCTTACAACACAGACAACTGTACATTTTGAAAAGGCATGGTGGGCCCCAAATTCCTAAAACAATTTAATGAAAAGAAGTTAACATTAAACCATCAAATCCTTATCATTTAAGCAATACCAGATTTTTCTAAGAGAAAACATAATGTTGATATTTGTGAATAAAAAGGTTGAGCACAGCTTTCACTTCAGTAAATCAGTAACTCATATTGTGGATGAGATAAATGGGGAAGAGGAAGAGGACAGCACATCAATTCTTCCAAAAGCTGCACTAATTTTCCATGTTTCATAAAACTGGGTATCCAGATGTTTGGATGAACAAAACCCCAAAAGAATATATATATATACACACACACACACACACACATCAAAGAACTCAATCAAAAGCTTAATAGAGGGAAGTGGCTGTGGCTCAATCAGTGGGGCTCCCGTTTACCACATGGGAGGCCCTAGGTTCGGTTCCCGGGGCCTCCTGGTGAAGGCAAGCCCGCCCGCACGGCGTGGTTAGCTGACCCAGCAAGCACAAGCAGCAAGGGGGGGATAAATGAATAAATAAATAAAATCTTTAAAAAAAAAAAAAAAAAAAAAAAAAAAAAAGCTTAATAGAATCTGTAAGCCCAAAACTCAAAACTCCTAGTAGTCACTTAAAACAAAACAGTAATTTTCCATTTTGTTTGAGTCGCTATAAAAAGTAGGCCATTCATCAAGATGTTTCAATTTATATAAAAATCTTACAATTCAAGCCCTGGATCAGATAAGGAGTTTGCAGGTCTCTTCTAGGTGTCTGTTCTGATTTGATCTAGAGTTCCTAGAATAAATATCTTTGCTATATTGTACTCTACTATGATTTGAACATGTCACAAGAGAATTTTAGTTATTGTTAAAATTGATGCTATTAACAAATAATTTCAAGGGAGAATCATATCATTAGGACATGATTTTACTACTTCTTTATGCCCAGCTGCAATAAAACAGGAGGAAAATAATAATAATAATAATAATAATAATAGCAACTGCCCTATTTCACAATGCTGTTACAAGGACCAAATGAAAGAATAATTAAGGAGTTCTTTAAAAATTGTTAAGTGCTCTGAAATTATATATATATATATATAAAATACTATTACTATATGTTGACTGAGGCAACATTTTTTTTTCTTTTCTAGTAATGAAATTCTTTAATAATGGTATAATGTTAGAATTAAGTAAGGTGTTTATTCTAGAAGAAATATTACTAGTCTATTGGCCTGACTTCTTTAGTCTGGCATTCAACCCTCCATAAACCCACCCTACACTATCTAACCAATATTACCTCCAACTCCCCTCAAATGCACCTTTACTTTCTGTCCTGGTAATATCATCAGCCTTCTTTTTCTGCCTACTGCAAAGTACAGTTCAAATCCCATTTTCTCCATGGTATGTTCCAACTTAATAATACTTCTCACCCTAAACCACCCTGCAATGCCACACGAAAAGCTTTACATACAATACAGACCATTCCAGATGCATCTAGGCTGTAAGCACTTGGCAGGGTAGGAGAAAATTGCACATGCTCTGCCCTCAGTGGTTCCTAACAGTGGTCACTGCTCTCTAAAAAGACAGTAAGCATTTCTTATGTGCGATGCAGTATGCACAGGGCAGGCTCAGCCTCTCATCTCATGGAGCTAACACGGGCGTGAGGGTTATGGTCTAATACTGTGGACAACAGGCACTTGTTTACAAAGGTCACCTTCACCAGCATTAAATTATCAAGCTGTCCTTAAAGCAGATCAATCTTTTAAAGGGGGCATCATGAAAAACAATTCTTGATAATGTAGTATACAGCCTACATTTTCTCCTTACTACTTACATAAAGGTGGGGGTGGGTGGTTGGGTACTGCTTTTACTATTACTAAATGGTTTCTCAATTTAAGGTTAGTACAAAGGAGAAATTATTACTGAAAGTTAAATTTTGGTTCAGCAGTTTCTCATGGATCGCCTTGCTTATGACTTACATTATATTAGTGTGATTTTTAGACCCTCAACAAGAAACATTCCTGGAATTTTTTATTACATGGCTCTGAAATCATGGGAACTGCACAGCTCTACCAATCTCTGTTATTTATGTTAGAAAAAATTTCATTACTTGTACAAACAGAAATCTAAAATCACGAGATGGGTGAGGCTTACAATCAGTACTTATTTAAAACCATTTATCTCAAACTCAAGATGCAACTTAGAATATAAATACTGACCTTTAGCTAATACCTACAGTTAGTTTTCTGTCTAAAACATGCATTTTCAAGAATTAAAAAAAAAAAAAAATTTCAAACTAATATCCATAATAGAAACTGTAGTCTGCAGAAGCATCCCAATGGTGTAAATAACAAATTATATAAATTCACTGATATATATGTGATGACTTCTTCAGAAAATGAAGACTGAATCAAGTTTAGAGGAAGGGAACTCAAAAATAAACATTAACCAAAAAAACAGTATAAAATTCTCAAACCTGTAATTTGAATTTTGGGTTGGTTTTTCAAACACTGTACAGGTGAAGCCAAACAAAATGGGAACTGAATGTTAGGTGTTTCCTAGAAATGGGTGACCAGCAAACTGCTTAGCCTGTATTAGTTCAATGGTATCAGGTTAGTGCCAAGCATCGTTTCCAAACACATTTTCTTTCCAAGATTCGAAGACATTCTTATTCTTCTCATTAACTAAGATAATTCAAAGTATTACCATAATAACAGGTTAAAATGTACAATCCTTTACATCTGGGAGTAGAGGACAGGTGGTGGTGGTAGGAGGGAGGGAGGAAAGTAACAGACAAAACTCCCTACCTGAACCAACTGGAGACGAGCCAACACTAAGACTTTGTAAACTTCCATTCCTGAGCAATGTCGGAGACTTCTGAAGACTACAGCTCGTTACACTTCCTGCAGCTGAAGCTACAGATGATGTTGGAGAAGCAGAAGAAACTGAGAGGTGAGAAATATTCTCTTGACTTTTGTTTCCTTTGGGTCTACCAGGCCCATGCTTACTTTGTTTATTTCCTTTCCTTTTCTTTTCCTTTACAGTCTCTTCTTCTATGCCAGAAGTTTGAGCCCGCTTATATCCTGCTGTAGGAAGGCTGGAATTACCCAAATCTCCAGGTGAATTTTCAAAGCTTTTAGGCTGTGGGATCACAGAGGAGGTTGAAGGGAGACCAATTAAGGAACTAAAACTATTTACCGCCCCCTCCTGGTTCCCAGGTTCTCCTTTATGCACATCTTTGGTTGAGGAGGACTGCTGGGGGTGCGTATAACTGTCGCCGCGCAGATCTGTGTCTGTAAAGCTCAAGAAATCCTGGGGAGACTGGACTGAACTTCCAGAAGATGATTTTACACTGCCTGGAGTTCCTGAAAAACTGCCTGTAGTAAAAATAAATAAATAAATAAATAAAACGAAAATGAAACGAAACAAAACAAAACAAAATAAGGGGTAGGAAAAGAAAAAAATTGGATGCAAAACTTCCCATGAGCGGTAGATTATGATACAATCATCAAAAAGAAAAAAGGGTGAAAATAAACACTAAGTACCTAAAATGTAGGACATGGTTATATCACAAAGCTAGATTTGAAAAGGTTATTACTAAAGTCAAGTTTATCTAGAAAATTATCTTAAACACTTGTTATAGCTAGTATTTAATACATAGTTGATCTTTAACTGCAAGCTATTCTTGTATAATCACTACGGTGTAAGTTGTGCTTTATTTAACCTACCTATTCCCATAGCACTATTCCTAAGCTCTCCCCCTCAAACATTTTGTGTGTGCTTGAGGAAGGACTGAAGAATAGCAGTCTCCTTCTTTGACAGTCTTGCAAGGCGACGTGTCAAGAGTATGATCTGAGTTGGAGTGGCAGGGGAACTTCTTTTTAAAATACTGAACACAGGATTATATAAATGTTTCCAACATACAGTAAGAACTAAAAGCTCTTTCTTAGGGTATGAGTTTAGAGTTTTAACTTCAAAGACATTGTTGTTACTGTTCCTTTGAATCTACCCCCACCAAACATGGATTTGGTACAAGAATAACGGTCAGAGGGAAACTAACTTATACCTTAAGTTCTTCTAGTCCACTTCTCCTGGGGCTGCATAAACAAAAGACATCAGCCACTAACATTCTGCTATTGCTTTTATGAAAGTAAAAGCATGGGAGAGGAAGCCTTCAGGAACCTCTCTTACCACTCTTTAGTTAAAAAGCAGGAACAGCTCACTGTGGCATTACGAGATCTAAGAACCTCAAGGTTTTTAATTTCCCGGTAGAAAATGAACATGGCTGGGATGAAACAATAGTTAGGTCTACCATCCCATTTCGCTTTACCCTCTTGGTGCCTTCCAAATGAAGTAACAAGTGTTTACACTCAGTTGGGACCACACATCTATTGTTTCATAAAATGAAACTATATTATATTTTAACTAATTTGTTTAGAAATAAAAGCTCAAAATAATGTGTTTTACTGGAGTGGAAGGTTAAATTTTAAGCTAAGTGCTAAATTTTACTGTAAGGCACATTTGCAAGTAATCATACATAAAGCCACCTAAATATTTACAAAGCTATTTTTTTTTCTTCGTATGTACTTTTTAAAATCTAGAGTCTTAGGGTTTTGATTTATAAGTTGTATTCGCCTCTGAAAAGTCAATAAGAGTTCTAAAACACATTTACAAATAAAGTAATAAATATTTTAATTATGATTATTTTATTTGTAAATTAATAAAATTAATGTGTGCATTTTAGTCTGTGTCTATATAGGAAAACATACATATTAACAAGCCAATTACATTTTATAATTTACATAACATCAATCATTTAATGATAACTCCAATTTGTCACTTAATTAGCAGCTAACAGGAAGTTCTTTATCATCCATTCTCATCTGTCACCATCTGTTTTCTGCACTTTTTTGTTTTTACAGCTGGTGCTAAAAGCTCATTACAGTATAGCAAATACTTTAAAATATTTAGTATATATTCTACTTTAAAAGTATATTGCCTATAACTGATATATTGCCTGCTATGAAAAATATAAACAAAACCAAAAATCTTAAATTCCCTGTTAATTTCAACACTTAATACATAGACTCATGACATGAAAACATAACACATTCTCTACCATGTCTTAATGGAAATGGAAAGATTCTTTAATATTGTGAAGTTCAAGAAAATGGGAACTTAAATAAACAAATAAATAAGAAAATGAGAAATTTCTTTTTTAAATGGACTAGTACTTCCTAGATAGAGTAAAAACTCAAAAATGCATTTTAATTGTGGAAAAAAGAGTCTTAATTATGGAGGAAGAATTGTAATTAAAAAATGTGAATGAAGTTACATTAAAAAGTAATTGATATGGAAGCAGCTGTGGCTCAATCAGTAGGGATCCCGTTTACCATATGGGAGGCCCCGGGTTCGGTTCCTGGGGCCTCCTGGTGAAGGCAAGCCCGCCCACACGGCGTGGTTAGCTGACCCAGAGAGCACAAGCAGCAAGGGGGGGATAAATGAATAAATAAATAAAAATCTTAAAAAAAAAAAAAAAAAAGTAATTGATAAACTCTATTTTAATTAAAAAAAAAAAAAGTAATTGAGGTTTTACTATTTATTTCATTTTCCAAAGTGGTATAATAATAAAAATGTAAATTTTATTTATTTTTTATTTGTCTTCTTGTAATATAAGGCAAAAAAAAAATCTAGGATTTGAAAGCTTCAAGCCAAAAATAACTGTATAAAATATGCATGTACTTTTTAATGGAAGGTCAGCAGACTAAAAAATCTCTCTACATAGTCAAATTACAATCAGCTAGATTTTGAGTATAATTTTTATTATTAGAACAGAAGCTTCAACATGGCTAAAGAAAAGGACAATTTTTACCGCCATTTACTCCTAGGGGTCAAAGGGGAAAAAAATAACAAGAGGAATTTATTGTATACCACTATGAATTTTCCTCCAACAGGTTTTGCTTTCATATTTCTGAAAATATTCATGTTCATGTTCATGTTAAAATATTACACAAAGTGGAAATGGATAGAGTTGAAGGTAAAACATTATATTGAGTAGGAGCTGGTTTATCAACGGGATTGTGGCTGAAAACGGTAGAGATGTACATGTCAAGTGAAAGAAAGCTAGAGAATAACCTAGGGACTGAATAACACAGTGAACCCAGAGTGGATGAGAATTGTGGTTAATAGTACAAATGCAAGAGTGTCCTGTGAACTAAAATGGATACACATCACTATTGCAGGGTAGTGGGAATATGGAAAAGCATGGGGAAAAAAACAATCAATGTAACCTATGGGCTATAGTTAACAGCAATACTGTAATATTCTTGCATGAATACCAAAGATGTACTGTGTTAATAATAGGGCGGTATGGAAAAAATATGCCAAATGGGTGCTGTGGATTACAGTTAGTGGTAATAGTTTGATGATATTATCTCATGATCTGTAACAAATGTCCTACAACAGTGTGGTGCTTTGGTGAAGCGGTGTTGTGTGGGAATTCTCCACATGTGCATGATTGTTTTATAAGTTCACAATCTCTGTAATAAAAATATATTTTTAAAAAAATATTACACAAAGTAAAAAGTTAGAACATAGGACTAATGCATTCTAAGGTTTATCTGAGTTATTCTGTTTGTCATAAAACAGGGCTGCCATATAAAATATAGCATGCCCAATTATATCTGATTGCAGTTTTTTTAAAAATCACAAATTTTTCAATATAAATATGTTCCAAATTATATAAAAATATTATCTGCTGCTTATCTGAAATTCAAATTTAACTGGGCATCCGACATTTTATCTGCTAAATCTGGCGGCCTTACTGTAAAAGATACATGAGCTTAGCAAAATTCTACTTTAGGCTTGGAGTTTTATTTTAGGTGCATTATTAATCAACAAAGTTACTTACTGAAACCTACCGAGATCCCTTAGGAATTACCCAGCGTTGGTTAACAATTCAAAAATGCAAACCTTAACTGTTTTAATGTTTAATTAGGAGATGTAAATAAAAGTAATTTATAGGAAAGAATGACTATGCTATAGAGTAGAAAGTAAGTTTTTATTGTTTTCCTCCCCAATCTTAAGCTTTATTCCATATCTATTTAAACATTAAAATTATAGTTTAACTTTGGAAGCATAAGAATATAAGAAGGCAAAGGTTCCCAGAAACAACTGGGGGGTGGGGGGGAACTATTCTCTGAAGAAATCTTACCACAACAACTAATTATATAATAATTTCCAGTGATCTATTACTTCGAGGTAAAAGATAAATTCCTTTACAAAGCGTAATTTACTGGCCATCACAGGAGCAAGCATGTTAGCTGTGCCGTCATCGTGAATACCTTGCTGAAAGGGACTGGCCACTGACACAGTAGCTCCTGGGTTTCTTCCAGCACCAGGCTTTCTTCCCCTCGGACCTGAGCTGTGAGCTGAGGACTTCTTCCCTTTGCCCTCGGTCCCTCTGGCTTCGGAACCATCTTTTCCACTGGAGGTGTGTGCTGAGACTTCCTGGAAATTTGCATTTGTAAATCGTGCTGCAGTATCTTCCAAGCGCTTTAATGATCCTGACATGGAGTTGCTGCTAGTGCTTGTGTAAGTCTAACATTTTGATTCAGAAAAGAAAGTAAAAGGAAAAAGAACTAATTACATTTTGGCTAAAGGAAAAATAAATGGCACATTGATAAAAATGCAAAAACAATTATTTCAAAGCCCGTTATTACTACTTTTTGGGGTTTTTTTAAACAGCTTTATTGAGGTATATTTTACATAACATAAAATCTGCCCACATTAAGTGTACAATACAATGGTTTTTAGAAAGTTTACAGAGTTGTGCAACCCTCACCACCCCCAAAAAAGACTCCCTGTGCCTGCCCATTGCAGTCATTCCCTAACCTTTAGGATTTAATAAAATTGTAGTAACATATATATAAAACATACAATTTGCCATTTTAATCATTATTATGTGTACATTTCAAATTACATTAATTACATTGACAATGTTGTGCCATCATCACAACCATCCATCACCAAGACTTTTCTTGCCATAGCCTAATGGGGTACAACAGAAACTCTCTATCTGTTAAGCAATAACTCTCCATCTCTCCCTCCCCGCCCACCCCCCAACCCCTTGGGAACCTGTAATTTCTGTCTCTATGAATGTTTATTCTAGATATTTCCTATAACTAAAATCATACTATATTTTTCCTTATGTGCCTTGCATAATGTTTTCATTTCAATAAAATGTTTCCAAATTTTACCCATATTGTATCAAAGCTTTCTTCTTTTTTATGGCCCAATAATACTCCATTGTAGGTATATACCACGTTTTTTTAAATCTGTTCATATGTTGATGGACACAAGTTGTTTCTACCTTTTGGCTATTGTTAATAATGTTGCTATGAAGACTGGTGTACAAGTGTCATTTCCAGTCCCTGTTTTCAATCCCTTTGGGTTTATACCTATAGTGTAATTGCTGGGCCAAATGGTAATTAATAATAGAATTTTGTATATGCTTCTTAAAGTACAGTGTTTGAAACCCCTGAGTCAGAGCTCCTGGGACAAAGAGTCAGAATCTCTAGATCGGACGTGGCTCAACTGGTTGGGCGTCCGTCTCCCATATGGAGGGACCCGGGTTCGATCCCTGGGACCTCCCGGTAAAAAAAAAAAAAAAAAAGAGAATCTCTAAGAGCAGTGCCCAGATCTGGCATTTAACACATGAACTGGATAATTCCAAAGGACAAGAGAGTTTGAAAACAGCTGCTGTCAATCTGTGATTTGCTGGTATTTTTAAGAACATCAGTGTCTAAATCTGTAGGCTCCAAATGAAACTTTGCAAGATGACCCACTGGGATGTGGGAAGAAAATTTAAAAAAATAAAATAAAAAGCTTCTATTGACAACTCATTTTCACCTCCAAAATTAAAGCAAAATTTAAATCTCCCTAACAGTTAACACTGTGACTGACCCTGGGGACCCTCCCACGGTGAGCACTGATATGTATTTCCTGAAGAAGGTGTTGGAATTCTACCACTGCGTATTTTCAGAGTGTTTAAATGTATACTGCAGTTTAGGAGTGCCCAGGTGACTGTAAGGATACTATTTGGCTAGACTAACCTCATAAAGAGCACAGGTACCTTTAAAACATTCCTGCAGGAAAACAGATTATTAATACAAGCCCAAGTACACAAGAAGAAAATGGCGAAAGCATTATGAGAGAAAACCACGGTAGGCTAAGCGGATGTGATGATTCCTCACCCCACCCCAGCCTGGCTTATTTATTTACCTACTACCTTTTTAAAAATTGAGATAAATTCACTCTTTTAAAGTGTACAATTCAGTGGTTTACAATATATTCACCAAGTTGTGCAACTATCACTACTATCCAATTTCAGAACATTTTCATCACCCCAAAACACTCTTAGGCCTCTAATCCCCACCCCAGCACCAAGCACCCAGCTAGCTGCTTTCTGTCTCGATGAATCTGCCTATTCTGGACATTTCATATGAATAAAATCAAATAATATGTAGGCTTCTGTGACTGGCTCTTTCACTCAGGGTCATGTTTTCAAATTTTATCTGTGTTGTAGCATAATATCAGCACTACATTACCCTTTATTGCTAAATAACAGGACGACGATTTAAATTTCAGTCTATAATCCTCAGTGAGCCTTACCCTGAGTATAGGGTGTTCTTTAATGTATTAGCTAATTTGGTGGAAAATATTGTTTTTTCATTTTCACACATTTTAAAATTTCAAAATTTTGTTGTTTTATGAAGCACAGTAGTACACACACAATTATATATACAAACTAGGTTATAGAGAAAAAGAGAGAGGGTACAGAAAAAAAAATGTTCCCAATGTTTATATGATCAAAAAAAAGTTTAAAATGGATAAAAGTAAATAAATAAGTAAATCCTTAAAATATATATATACGGGAGGAAGATACAGACTGGTTAGTAGTAATACTTCGACAATGCTCTTTCATAATTTGTTAAACAGATGTTTCACAACAATGCGTGGTGTTTTGGGGGGGGACGGTGATGTATGGGAGCCCTGCATGATGTTATGCATGTTTGTTTTGTAAGTTCACAATGTTTACCGAACACTTATAGTTTATGTATGTTCATGTATGATTCATATACTTCAATAAATTGTTTAAAAAAAAGAGCCTATTCCCTCCTGGTGCCTCTTGGAGAAGACGAGCAAGACAGTGAGCTGGCGCAACCAGCAGGCGCAGTGAGCTGATGCAACAAGATGATGTAACAAGGAGATACAAAGAGGAAACACAATGAGAAACACAACAAAGCAGGGAGCTGAGGTGACTCAAGCAATTGAGCGCCTCTCTTCCACAGGTTCAGTTCCCGGTGCCTCCTAAAGAGAAGACGAACAGACACAGAGAACACACAGTGAATGCACACAGAGAACAGACAGCAAGCACAAACAACAAGGAGGGGGGCACTAAATCAAAAAATAAGTCTTTAAAAAAATAAAGTGCCTATTCCCTAAACTTGCCATGTCCCATGGTAAACTTTATTCTAGATTCTGACTTAAAAGAGTTTGCTTTTCTAATTATTTCATAACCACGAACTCAAAGAGAATTTGTCGGGGAATGGATGTGGCTCAACTGGTTGGGCGTCCGTCTCCCATATGGAGGGACCCAGGTTCGATCCCCGGGACCTCCCGGTAAAAAAAAAAAAAAAAAAAAGACAAAGAGAATTTGTCCTATTGTGTCTGGCTTATTTGACTCAATGTGATGTCTTCAAGGTTCATCCATACTGTTACAAACATTAGGACATCATTCCTTTTTGCAGCTAAATAATTCTCCATTGCATGTATATACCATATTTTGCTTAGTCATCCATTGGTTGAGGACACTTGGGTTGCTTCCGTTTTTTGGTAACTGAACAATGTTGCTATGAACACTGGTATGCAAATATCTGCTCCAGTCCCTGCTTTCAATTCTTCCAGGTATATACTTAAATGTGGGATTGCCAGGTCATGTAGTAATTCTATACTTTCTGAGGAACTGCCAAACTATCTTCCACAGCAGCTCCACCATTTTCATTCCAAATAGCAATGAATGAGTGTTCCTATTTCTCCACATCTTCTAACAGGTATAATTTTCTTTTCTTTTTTTTTTTTTACTAGTAGCCATTATAATGGGTGTAAAATGGTGCCTCACTGTGGTTTTGATTTGCATTTCCCTATAGGCTAATGATGTTGAGCATCTATCTTTTCATGTACTTTTTGGGTTATTTGTATTTCTTCTTTTGAGAGATGTCTGTGCAAGTTTTTGGCACAGTTTTTAATTGGGTTGTTTGTCTTTTTGTTGTTATGTTGAAGGATTTCTTTATATATTCTGGGTATCAACCTTTTATCGGATGTGTAGTTTCCAAATATTTTCTTCTATTGTATAAGTTGTCATTTTGCTTTCATCAAGAAGTCCTTTGAGGATCAAAAGTTTTAAATTTTGATGAGGTCCCATTTATCTATGTTTCCTTTTGTTGCTTATGCTTTGGGTGTAAAGTCTAAAAAACCATTGTACAGCACAAGGTCCTGAAGATGCTACCGTACGTTTTCTTCTGGGAATTTGAAGGATCTATCTCTTATATTTAGGTCTCTGGTCCATTTTGAGTTATTTTTACATTTTGTGTAAGGTTGGGGTCCACCTTCACTCTTTACAAAAGGAGATCCAACTTTCCTGGCAACATTTGTTAAAGAGGCTAATCTTTCCCAAATGAGTGGTCTTTACTACCCTGTCAAAAATCAGATGGCCATAAATGTGAGGGTTTGATTTCTGAGCTCTCAATTTGATTCCACTGGTCTACATGTCTGTACTTGTGCCAGTACCATGCTGTTTGGATTACTGTGGCTTTGAAATAAATTTTACCATCTGAAAATGTGACTCCTACAACTTTGGTCTTCTTTTTAAAGGTGCCTTTGGTTTTTGGGAGTCCCTTACCCTTCCATATAAATTTGGTGACTGGCTGTTCCATTTCTGCAAAAAAGGTTGTTGAAATTTTGATTGGGATTGACTAGAATCTGTTTATCATCTTGTATAGGACATCTTAACAATATTTTTAGTATTCCAGTCCATGAACACACGTCCTTCCATTTATTTAGGTCTTCTTTAATTTCTTTTAGCAATGTTTCATAGTATTCTGTGTACTTTCCATCCTGTTTAATTTACTCCTAGATATTTGATTATTTTAGTTGCTATTGTAAATGGAATACTTTTCTTTATTTCTTTTTCTGATTGTTTATTGCTTGTATACAGAAATACAACCGGTTTTGGGGGTGTTAATCTTGTACCATGCCACTTTGTTGAATCCAATTATTAGCACTAGGAGCAGCTTTGTTGTGGATTTTTCAGGACTTTCTGATTACAGGATAATGATATCTGCAAATAAGGAAAAGTTGTACTTTTTCCTTCCAATTTGGATGCTTTTTATTTCTTTTTCTTGCCCAAACGCTCTGGCTAGAACTTCCAGTGAATTTTGAACAACAGTAGTAATAGTGGGCACTCTTGTCTTGTTCCTGATCTTAGAGGGAAAGCTTTCAGTCTTTCACCATTAAGTATGATGTTAACTGTGGGTTTTTCCATAGATGCTCTTTATCATTTTGAGGAAATTCCCTTCTATTCCTACTTTCCTAAGTGGTTTTATGAAGAACAGGTGCTAGATTTTGTCATATTCCTTTTCTGCGTCAACTGAGATGATTAGGTGGGTTTTTTCCTTCATTCTGTTAATGTGGTGAATTACATTAATTGATTTTCAACCACCCTTGATCACATGGGATAAATCCTACTTGTTCATGGTGCATAATTCTTTTAATTTGCTGTTGGATTTGGTTTGTGTATATTTTGTTGAGGACTTTTGCATGTATATTCACAGGAGATATTAATCTTTTCTTTTCTTTTCTTGTAGTATCTTTATCTGGCTGTGGTATGAGGATGATGATGGCCTCTAGGAAGAGTTCCCGCCCCTCTTATTTTTTTGGAAGAGTTTGAGGAGGATTGGTGTTATGTTTTCTGAGAATGTTTGGTAAAATTCCTCTATAAAGGGGGCAGATGTGGCTCAAATGGTTGGGCGTCCGTCTGCCATATGGAGGGACCTGGGTTCGATCACCGGGACCTCCCGGTAAAATAAAAAATATATATATAGAAGGCGCATGGGCTGCCAGGCTCTGTGTGACGGTGAGCCGCCAGGCCCCAGGAGCCATGCAGCAAGATGATGATGTAACAGGGGAGAGACAAGACGAGATGCTCCGAAAGCTCCGAAAACCAGGAACTGAGGTGGCGCAGGTGGCAGGACACCTCTCTCCTACATCGGAGTTCTCCAGGATCAAATCCTGATGACCACTGGAGGACAAGGATAAGAAGAGATGGCAGGAAACAGACACAGAGAATTGCCCAGTGAATGGACACAAAACAGCAAATGGGGAAGGGGGGGTTTAAAATGGATAAAGTAAATAAATAAATCTTTAAAAATAAAAAATAAAAAAAAAAAATTCCTCTATAAAGCCACCTGGTCCCGGGCTTTTCTTTGTTGGAAGGTTTTGATTACTGATTGAATCTCTTTATTAGTTTTTGGTTTGTTGAGATCTTCTAGTTCTTCTTGAGTCAGTATAAACAATTTGTGTGTTTTGAGGAATTTGCACATTTCCTCTAGGTTATCTAATATGTTGCCATACAGTTGTTCATAGTTTCCTCTTATAGTCCTTTATTTTAGGATGGGGTCGATAGTAATGCCTCCTTTGCATTTCTGATTTCAGTTATTTGTATCATCTCTTTTTTTCCTTATTCACTCTAGCTAAAAGTTTGTGAATTTTGTTGATCTTTCCAAAGAAACGACTTTTGGTTTGGTTGATTCTATTGGTTATTTTCAGTCTCATTTCTCTCCACTCTAAACTTTATTTCCTTCATTCTGCTTGCTTTGGATTAAGTTTGCAATAGTGTAATATTTTTGCAGCAATGGCAAAAATATATTATTTAAATACTAAGGGTCAATAATAGGGGGCTATAAAGAGGTATGGGATTTTTCCTTTTGGAGTAATGAAAACATTCTAAAATTGACTGAAGTGATGTCAGCACAACTCTGTGATGAAAATGAGAGCCACCCAGTGTACACATTGAATGGACTGTACAAAGCATGCGACTGTTTAACATAGGGAATCCAGTGATGGATGATGGACTACGGTTAACAGAACAAATATGAGAACATTTTCTCTTGAACAATAACAAATATATACTATACCTACTATACCTACTATAGGGTATTAATAATTAGGTTGGTTGGAGGAAAAATACACCAAATGTAAGATAAAGGTTATAGTTAGAAGTAATATTTTGACCACGTTCTTGCATAGTTTGTAACAAATGTTTCACAATAATAGAAGGCATTGGTGGTGGGACGATGTATGAGAGCCTTGTATGATGATATGGATGTTTATTTTGTAAATTCACAAATTTTACTATACATTGTTCATATACGTTCATGTATGTAAACAATATACTTCAATAAAATTTTCTTTCAAAAAATGAGTGCACTGTTTAATTTCCATATATCTGTGAATTTTCCAGATTTCTAGCTTCATTCCCTTATGGTGTTATTGATTTCTAGCTTCATTCCCTTATGGTGAGAAGATTATTTTGCATGATTTCAATATATATATATATTTTTTATGTATTGAAATCTGTTTTGTGACCTACAATATGGTCTATACTGGGGAATGATCCACATGCACTCGAGAAGAATGTATATTCTGTTGTTTTTGGGTGAAGTATTATAGATATATATAGGTCTGGTTGGTTTAAAGCATCATTCAAGTCTTTATTTCCTTATTGTCTGTCTAGATATACCCATTACTGAAAGTGGTATATTAAAGTCTCCTACTATTAAGGTAGAGCTGTCTATTTCTCCCTCCAAATTTGCCAATATTTGCTTCATATGTTTTGGTGCTCTGCCGTTAGGTGCATATATACTAATAACTATTATGCCCTCCTGTTGAATTGACCCCTTTACTATATATAATGACCATATCTGTTCCTCGTAACTGTTTTTGACTTAAAGTCTATTTCATCTGATATTAGTATAGATACCCCAAGCTCTCTGTTACTACTTGCATGGTATATTATTTTTCCCATCCTTTCTCTTTCAACTTACTTGTCTTTGAATTTAAGGTGCATCTCTTGCAGACAGCATATAGTTGGATCATGCTGTTTTATCTATCCTACCAATCTCTGCCTTATGACTGGAGAAGTTTAATCCATTTACATTTTTTTTTTAAATAAAGATTTATTTATTTACTTTATCCATTTTAAACCCCTCCTTCCCCATTTGCTGTTTTGTATTGTTTTTTTGGGTTTTTTTTTATTTTACCGGGAGGTCCTGGGGATCGAACTCAGGTCCCTCCATATGGCAGACGGACGCCCAACCATTTGAGCCACATCCGCCCCCCTCCATTTACATTTAATGTCACTACTGGTAGGCCTTTCTTCTTCCATTTTGCTATTTAGTCTTTGTAAGTCTTATACATTTTTTGCCACTCAATTCTTCCATTAATGTCTATGTTTATATTTATTTGATTTTTACGTTTTGGACCATATTGTGTACCTTCTCATTTTTAGGCTGGACTATTTTTGCTTTTTAAAAAAATGTCGATAGTTTATAATATATCTCTTTCAGTATCAAACTGCTGCAATTAATAAAACTACATATTAGTCATTTTTTTAAAGTGACAAACAGTAATAATGAAGGTATTCAATTCTCAAGCAACACCACTTTATCAATAAGAGCATACTACTTCCTAGAAATAAAACTAAAATAAATTTTTGGGATCAGCATAGGACAGGGACAACTGGAGAAAACTAGAGTGCTACAAATCCATACTACAGCAAGGGTCTAGTGTAGGACAGAGCAAGACTTTTTAAAGTATGACGTGAGGGCTATTTTTAAAGAACAGAAAGATTAAAGCCTTGATATGGAAACCCATTTATTCAAGCATTAAGTTAAGATTTTTTAAAATTAAAAATATTATTATTCCCTAAAACTGATCAATTATCCCCTTGATCTAGGTATGTTAGGAAGCAAAGATAAATTTTGTTTAAATGATTAATCTCCAGTTTAACATTAAGCATGTTTAATAGTCATTTAATTTGCCATTATTTGGATACGAGTGTGAAAATGTGTTCAGCCAAGTGAACAATAGTCAACATAATGCAATTACAAAGTCCGTAAGGTCTTCAAGGTCAGGGATTTTTGGTTTTGGTGGTAAGTTCACAAATGTATTTGGAACATGTATAACAGTGACTGAAATATAACAGGCACTATTGTATTTTTGTTGAATAAATGAATGAATGGAAATTTTCCTAATACATATATCTGAAATCTCTGGTGTGATACAAATGAAAAATAGGAAAACACACAGAACTACAATCCCAATACATCCTGTCAGATAAATCTGAAAATGAGGAGGTAAAAATAAAAGCAGTTTTTCAAAATGACTGGAGTTTTTTTGCAAAAGTAATGTTCAAAAGGAAGAATAAGAGTAGATGGCAGGGAGCAGATGTAGCTCAAGAGGTTGAGGGCCCACCTCCCACAAGGGAGAACCCAGTGCCTCCTGAGAAAACAGAAACAAACAACAAGCGAAATAAATGAAAAAACCAGCTCAGGAAAGCTGATGTAGCTCAGTGGTTTAGCGCCGGCTTCCCGCATACAAGGTGCCGGGTTCATTCCCTAGACCCCAGTACCTTAAAAAAAGGGGGGGGGGCAGAGGGTAGATAGCAAATGTTTTGAAACCCAAATATTCTCTACAGGAAATATCTTTCTGCTTCTTGATACCTGGTGCTACCTCAGGCCACAACACTCCACAGTCATATCAGATTTTCTTCATCAAATACAAGAAACATTGATTCTCATAAAAACAATCACTAGTGTGCAAAACTTTAATATATAAACAGGCACAAAAGGTTACAGTGTGAGTTTAGGAAAAAAGAAAATCCCATTTAAACAGATTAAATAGCATGGCTTACTTTAGAAATGTGAACCTTTTCCATGCTGGGCAGATCAATTTAGAAACACACCACCTCACTTTTCAAATATTTTTTTCCAACAGTTTAAATTGATTCTCTATCTCACTCACATCTGGCCTTGTATGACCTAGTGAAGGTTAATAATCAACTAAAGAAAACATGTACTTTGTTCAAGTATCAAATGAGTAAAGGAGAGAAAAATGGATAGAGTATTACAAAAGAAAACATACTATGAAGCTTCCACATACCAGTGTAATTTGGGGTTGGTCAATTTTCCATTCATTTAACTACTGTTCTTGCTTACACCATGAAGTATTACCCAGTCCATAAATTCAATGAAGATGTGACATGTGGAAGAAAAGGTATTACAAGGAAAGCGACAAATGATCTTTTCGAGGTAACATTTATGTAATCTAAAGCTTCTTTAAAAATAAAGGAAAAGAATAAAAAAAAACAAAATAACAAAAGTAAATAAATAAAGGAAAAGAGAGGCGGATGTGGCTCAAGTGGTTGGGCCCCCTTCTACCATAAGGGAGGCCCTGGGTTCAGTTCCCGGAGCCTCCTGGTGAGGGCGAGCTGGCCCACGCCTGCAGAGAGCTGACAGCCAGAGCTGAAGGAAGGCCCATGCCTATGGAGAGCCGGCGCAGCAAGATGACACAACAAAAGGAGACAAGCAGACAGAGGAAATGCACAGCGAATGGCCACAGCAGAAAGCGAGCACAAGCAGCAAGGGGGGTGGACTGAATGAATGAATGAATGAATGAATGAAAATTTTTTAAAAAATAAAGGAAAAAGGGGAACAAATGTGACTCAAGGAGTTGAGGTCCTGCTTCCCACCAGGGAAGGTCCTGGAATGAATGAACTGTTTTCCCAGTGCCTCCTGAAAAAAACAAGGTTGAGCACCAGCTTCCCACATGAGGTCCCAGGTTCAATCCCCAGTCCAAATAAATAAATAAATAAATAAATAAATAAATAAATAAATAAATAAGAAAACAAAAACAAAACAAAAATGCATGCCAAGAGCTTAAAATCAAGGGGAAAAAAAGATGAACCACGGGAACAGATGTGGCTCAAGTGGCTGAGCACCTGCCTCCTAAAAGTAAACAAAAAATCCAAACAACAAGCTAACAAATGAAAAAACCAACTCAGGGAGCCGATGTGGCTCAGTGGTTGGGTGCTGGCTTTCCACACACAAGGCCAGGGTTCAATCCCCAGCCCCGGTACCTCAGAAAAAAAAAAAAAAAAGAAAGGAAAATCCAGTATACCTTTCCAATAGAATTGGGGAACAAAAATATTTCCTACTTTACATAAAAATTTTAAATTAGGTTTAGAATTCCATAATGGTTCTATAATAGGTAACCAAAAAAATCAGTTATGATTAAAAAAAAAAAAAAAAAGGTACAGTTGCTACAGATTACTGCACAAGACTCAGCCATCCACACTGGAGGCAAGGATGCGCAGGGAGGGGGAACAGCAAATAGCTGTTCTTTGACAACCATGATGAAATGTAAAATTACGAACTGATACTCAAGTGCTCATGGATGTTACAAATTTTTCACCAGCCCAATTCTAAGAACACAGAACAGGGAGAATAACTTGACAGAATATCAGTAATAATTTGACAAAATATCATTAACGATACAAAAAACTTAAACAACAATATAAAGCAACTTAACCTAATTGACACTTAAAGTGACACTCCACAGACCAGCAGAATGAACATACATTCCTTAAGAGCACACAGAACATTTAACAAGATAGTCCATATTCTTTGCCATAAAACAAAAAAGATTGAATAAATTTCAAATGATTCATATAAGACAAAAGATATTAGAAATCAAGAACAAAAAGATGCATAGAAAAATCCCACAAATATTTCACAACTAAATAATACATTTCAAAGTAACCCATGGGTCAAACAAGAGATCAAAAGGGAAACCAGAAGCATTTTTATACTATATAAAATGAAAACACAAGGTAAAATTTGTAAAGCAGTATTTAGGGAGAAATTTATAACACTAAATGTCTATATTACAGGGAAAAAAGGCTCAAATAAATTTCATAAGCTAAGCAAGCAGTAAAAATAAAAAAATAAAGATCACAGTGGGAGCACATAAAATATAAAACATAAAAAGAGAAAAATGAATGAACACAAAAGTTGATTATTTTAAAAGATCAACAAACTTCATAAACCCCTAGCCAGACTGATTAGAAAAAAGAGAAGATACAAATTATCAATATGAGAAATGAAAGAGGGAGTATCAGCACAGATTATATAGATATTAAACATATCATAAAGGAATATTATGAACTTTTATGCCAATAAATTCATGAAGGTAGATGAAACAGATTCCTTAAGACAAACTACCAAAGTTCACTCAAGAAGAAATAGATATCCTGAATAACCCTATATCAAGTAAAGAAATTGAATTGTAGTTTTAAAACCTTTCACAAAGAAAACTCCTTGTCCAGATGGCTTTACAAATGACTTCTACTAAATGTAAAGAAATAATACCAAATCTACACAAAAGCTCTTCCTGAAAACTGAACAAGCAAGAACACTTACAACTCATTCAATGAGGCTAGCATTACTCTGACACCAAAACTAATCAAAGATACTACAAGAAAATTAAACAATAGGCCAATATCTCTCGGGGACACAGATGCAAAAATTCCTTTAATATATCAAAAAATTGAATTCAACAATATATAAAAATGATAATACATCATGTTCAAGTGGTATTCATCCCAGGAATGCAAGGTTGATTTAACATTTAAAAATTAACCAGAGGGGAGCAGATGTAGCTCAAGTGATTGAGCACTTCCTTCCCATGTGCAAAATCCTGGGTTCAATCTCTGGTACCCCCTAAAAACAAACAAACAAACAACAAAAACAAAAACAACTCTCACTGGGGAGCAGATGTAGCTCAGTGGTTGAGTACCTGCTTCCCATGTACGAGGGTCCTGGGTTCAATCCCCGGGTACCTCCTAAAAAAATAATAAATTAACCAGAGTAATTTATCATATTAGTAGACTAAAAAATTAAATAAACACATAATTTTACCAATGCATCTATTAAATACACAGAAAAATGATTTGGCAAAGTCCAACATCCATGACTAACAAAAACTCTGGGCAAATCTAGAATAGAAGGGAACTTTCTCAATATTATACTTAATAGTAAAAGACTGAATATTTTGCTCCTAAGATCAGGAAGAAAAAGATGCCCACTCTTACCACATCTACTCAAAGTTGCACTAGAGGTTTGAGCCAGTGTAATAAGGCAAGAAAAGAAAAGGCATCCAGACTGGAAAGAAAAAAGTAAAACAGTCTTATTTGTAAAAGACATAACCATCTATGAAGAGAACTCTGTGGAATCAACATGCTACTAACACTAGTAAGATATCTTTAGCAAAGTTTACAATATCAACATACAAAAAAAAAAAACAAAAAAAAACAACAACTGTATTTCTACATGCTAGCAAAGAATTTCAATTCTAATATATTGAAAGTTTAAAAAATACTACTTATAAGAGCAACAAATAATATCAGATACTTAGGAATAAAACTGAAACAAGATGTGCAAGACATATACACTAATTGCTGAGATAATCTAAAGACCTAAATAAATGGAGAGAGACTGTGGTCAAAGATTAAGACTCAATATTGTTAAGACAGTCTCCTCCCCCCACCCCCAATCATCTATAGACTCAATGCAATTTCAATCGGAATATTAGCAGGCTTATTTCTAAAACTAAAAAATCTGATTCTAAAATTCATATGAAGAACAAAGGACCAAGAATAGCCAAAACAACTTTGACAAGGAAAAACAAAGTTCGACAATTGACTCTAGCTGACCTAAAGGCTTATAATAAAGCTACATTAATTAAGACAATACAGTACAGGTGAAAGGTAGAAAAACAGATCATTGGAACACAAGAGTCCAGAAATAGACCCATAAATATATTAGTCAATTGATTTGCAACAAAGGAGTAAAGCCAATGGAGCAAAGTTTGTTCCACACACAAAGTCTGTTCCACAAATGGCTCTGCAAAAAATGGTTATCTATATTCAAATAAGTGGGTTCTGATCCACAATTCACACTATATGCAAAATTAATCAAAATGGATCATATACCTAAAACGAAAACCTAAAAATATAAAACGTCTAGAGAAAACACAGGGAAAAAATTGATAAACCAAGTTTCATCAAAATTAAGAACTTCTCATTAAAAGATTAAGAAAATGAAAAAGCAAGCCACACAGTTGGAGAAAATATCTGCAAATAACATACCTGACAAAGCACTTGTATCCAGATTTATGTAAAAGCTCACAAAATTCAATAATAAGAAAATAAGCCAAAATAAAAAGAGTAGGATGGGGAGATCTGAACTGACATTTCACCAAAAAATATACAGAAATGGCAAATAAGCACATATAGAAGGATATTCAACATAATTAGTCTTCACAATAAGATACTACACACCCACTAGAATGTTTAAAATTAAAAAGAATGAACACACCAAGGGAATGTGAAGGAAGAGGAACTCTTGTACATTGCTGGTAGGAATGTACAAGAATGTACAACCACTTTGGAAAAGGGTTTGACAGTTTCTTTAAAAATTAAGCATATGCCTACCATGTCACATGTCAATGGCTATTCCACTCCTTGGTATTTATGCAAGAGAAATGAAAGCATATATCTGTACAAAGTCAGGTACACAAAATATTTAGAGCAGCTATTTATTTTTAATAGTCACAACTGGAAACAACCCAAATATCCACTAACCACAGAACGGATAAACAAAACTATAGCCTATCCATAAGATAAAACAGTACTCAGCAATAAAAAAAACAAACAAACAAAAAAAAAAAACTATTGATACACATAACACTAATGAACCACAAAATAATTATGTTCAATGCAAGAAGCCTGACAAAAAAAGTGTGCATACTGTACATTCCCATTTTTTAACATTCTAGAAAATTCAAACTCATATACAACAACAGAAAGAAGATCCCCTGGGCAGGGGTGGGAGTGGTGAAAAGGGGGAGAAGGGGATTACAGTGGGTGACAAAGAAACTTTTGCCAGTGATTGTGTTGTTTTCAATAGAAGCTAAGAAAGAGCAAGGAGAACCCTCTCTAAAAAGGCATCAAAACCAAGCTGTTCCACTGTCTCTGTGACTCCTGGGGTCAGGAGGAAGCCCTTACTAGTAACACCCAACCCTACTCCTTCAAACATGCAAGGCCTCAGTGCCACTGTTTGCCTTAAATCAATCCTAGGGCTAATCTGATTATGACTGTATCCCTATTAGGTCAGTCACCAAAAGAAAACCCCTCATCCCCATCGGCTGTGAATAATCTCCCACTATGTGGGCACTTCCCATCCGTGCCCAACAGCAGCAACCCTCCCACTGTGTCCTCTGCCACTCAGCCTCACCAGGAAAGCTGTGAACCCCTCAGCCTTTACTCTGACCATCCTTTGCTGAAGGCCCTGCTGGGCCTGGAGCTACCTCCAGTAAGCGATGCCACTTTACTCCACAGCGCTTTGACCACAGGGTAGATAGAGCTCGGGGTGCCCCTGCTCCTCAGGGCTGGCTCCAAACTAGTCTTCTCTAAAATCCTCCAGCAATGGAGCTCAGGGCACCAGGCTGCATCACCCCCACCCCCACCACCACCCCTCACCTCTACAGTAGTTATCAATCCCTTAGGGTAGGATTTGGCAGAGCACAAGCCCTCCAACCACCCGTTTTTTCTCTAGAGCAAAGAATGATTTTTATATTTTGAAATGGTGGAAAAAATATATCAAAAGGCTATTTTATGACATGAAAATTATTTGAAATTCAAAATTCAGTGTCCATAAATAAAGTTGTATTTGTTTACATATTGTCTGTTCCAGTTTCTACACTCCAGCTGCAGAGTTGAGCAACAGTAAGTAGGGTCCACAGCGGCTAAAATCATTCTTACCCAGCCCCCAACAGAAAAAATGTGCTACCCCGTGCCAGAGTATCCTCTCCAAGACTATGCCCATCTTACCTCTAAGAGATTTCAATATGCATCTAGAAGGTCTTTTGTAACCCACCCTAAAATCTCTCAGCTCCCTGACATCCTCTCATCCAATTATCTTGTCTCTGGCCTCCATCAGCCCCTCTCTCTCTCCGTCACATCCTAGATTCTGATACTAAAGAACCGCAACCCCTCAGGCATTTCCGTTACATACATCCCACTCAGACCACCACCTCAAACTTACTATATCTCTACTACTCCAGCAATCCTTCTATTTCACCAGGACCTGCAATCTATTAACCATTATTGGGGGACAGATGTGGCTCAAATGGTTGGGCATCCATCTCCCATATGGAGGGACCCGGGTTCGATCCCTGGGACCTCCCGGTTAAAAAAAAAAAACAACAACCATTATTCACTATTCCTCACCCTCAATTGTCCTCCCTTCCCAACCTACTGAGGTTAAATATCCATCATTATAAACCCCTCACATACACCTTCACTGTGTGCATATGGAAAAATTGTAACCTGATTAAATCCTACTCTGCCACCACACTCACAGAGGTGGACTTAACTGGAGAAAAATAAAAAGCTGTGCAGCTGGCCTCTCACTTTAAATTCTTAACCATGAGCCTCAAGTGGACCCTTGTGCTAACCCAGTAATCATACAATTCCCTCGTTAACTTTCTTTCCCATTCTTATTTTTAATTTTCTTATGTGCACTTCCTTGGCCTGCCAGGAGATGGCGCTCTTTGGCAGCTCTCAATTCAATGCCTGGTCAGAGTGGAGTGTAATTGTTGCAAAACAGACCAGATCAATGTGATAGAGCTTCCTGTCTGGAGGCTAAGAGCCCTGTAATTCAAACTTTCTGAGATAGTTCTCTGGCAGCCCCCCTCCCTTTCCCCAGCTAGGAAATATTTCCACTCCCCTCTGAGTCCTCAACCATCAGTCCCTGTTAGCAGAGGAGGAGATTGGTAGGTTTGTATATCTTTAGCCCCTTGCAGACTCCAAGGCAAACAATGGCGCAGCCCCACCCGGCCTGGAAGGGCTCTCCGGGTACAGCAGACCAAACCTGCCAGTCAAAAGCTGAGTCAGCCCCAGGCTCTCTCTCCCTATCCTGTGGAGTCCTCAACAATTAGTCCAGGCTAGAAGAGAGGGAGGTTGTGAGGGTTCTCCAGTCCTTAGCCGGCTCCCAGGGCAAACCACCAGTGTGGTCCAACCTGGCCTGGAAGGGCCTGTGGGGCACTGCAGCCAAAATGTGTGGGTCAGAACTTGAGTCAGCCTTAGGCCATGTCTCTCTCTCTCCTCTTTCCTGGGGTGGTAGATCCCTGGAGCCCCCTTTGTCTGTAGTCCAGGCCCGGAGGCCCAAGAATTCTAAAGAGTCTTTAGTGTAGGGGAAGGTGCCGGCAGCAGCAGGTGCTACTGGTTCCAACTCACAGTTCTATAGTCGCAATTTCCCTCTTTTATCCCTCTCTCCTCTGGGTGGTGTGCAGCCTTCACTTGCTGTCCTAAACCCTAGAAGATCTTTTTCGGGGCTGTTTCAGCCTGTCCTCTAGCTATTTTTCTGGAGAAGAGATTCCTGTGTCTTACTAGTCTGCCATCTTCCCAGAAGTTTTCTTTCCCATTCTTGTAGATAACTATTCCATACCTTTTATTCTTTTTTTTCTTTTTACAAGATTTAATTTATTTATCCCCCCCCCTTCCTGCTTGTGCTCGCTGTGTCCATTTGCTGTGCATTTTTCTGTGTCTGCTTGTCTCCCTTTGTCGCGTCACCTTGCTGCGTCAGCTCACCGCACCACGCGGGCTGGCTCGCCTTCACCAGGAGGCCCCAGGAATCAAACCCGGGGCCTCCCATATGGTAAACAGGAGCCCAACTATTTGAGCCACATCCACTTACCCATACCTTTTATCCTTTGCTCAAATATCTAACACTCCTCTCTACTATCCTCACAACTGCTAACTACATCTACTTTACTGAGAAAATCTGAAGCTAGCATATGGTATTTCCCACAAATTCCAACCAGCATATCTGTACCACATGCATAACCCCATGTCTTCTGCTTTCTCTCCTGTTAGTAAAGCCAATTTTTCTATGTGGCAGAAGACCCCATCCCCTTTCATATTCATGAAAACATCCCTCTAGCAATTGTCCTGTCTTCCAGATCACTATTACCCCATCTTTATTGGGTCATTACTAGTAGCACACAAACATACTATTATGTCTCTCATTTTAAAAACAGCCTTTCACATCTCCACTTCCCTGAGCAGTTACCAACCCACATATCCACTCCTCTTTAGCAAATCATCCCCCTGTCCCCAAGCAGTCATTGAAACTCCCTTTCTCCTCCCATTCTCTAGTAAACCTACTCCAACCAGGCTTTTGCCTCTCGCAATCCAGGAAAACTGATCAAGGTCCACTAATGAAATAATGGCTAAACCTCATGCGATCAGCAGCATATCACACACAGCTAACTTCTCTCCTCCTTTCTTTAACTTGGCTCCCAGGATACCCCATTCTCTTTGTTTTCTTCCAAACTCTGGCTACTTCTTATCAGTCTCCTTTACTGGTTGCTTCTCTTCCCCCAGATCTTTCAACCCCAGAGGCCTGTAGGCTTCCTAAGACCTCTTCTACACATACACTCACACCCCCTTAGTGATTTCATCCAGTGTCATGGCTTTAAATACTATCCATGTGCATACAACTTGCAAATTTATATCCAAAGTCTGGACCTCTTTTCTGAATGTCAGACTAAGTATCCAAATGGCTACTCAACATCTCCACTTGGGTGTCTAAGAGAATATCTCAACCTCAACATACCTGTGGTAAACAGAACGCCCCCACCCCGACATCTACATCCTAATCCCTGGAACTTGCAAATGAGTCATGTTACACGGCAAAAGAGACTCTGCGGACGCCATGAAGGTTACAAAACTCAAAAAAGAGAGCTCATCCTGGATTACCTAGCAGGCCCAATCTAATCACACGAGCCCTTAAAAACAGAGAACTTTATCTGGCCAGAAGTAGAAAACATGCAGCAGAGGGGATGTCAAAGAGATTCCTCCAAGTGTGAGAAGGATTCAACATACGATTGCTGGCTCTGAGGTGGAGGGGGCTAAGGGATGGAGGGGACCTAAGGACAGCCCCACAGCTGACAACCAGCAAGAAAATGCTGACCTCTGCCCTACAACATAGGACCAGAATTCCTATAAGGAACTGAATTCTGCCAGCAACCTGAATGTGCTTGAAAACCCATTCTTCCAGTGAGAGCATACATCATAATAAATGAAAGAATGAGGATTATTTTAATGTCACTTTTCAAATGCAATAACTCTGTAATATGAGACTTGCCTAAATTTCCAGGGCATTATTCTTAAGTAGAATTTGCTTGTAAGAAGATTTGTATATGTGGCACCACTTGTCAAAAGTGTATCTAGGAGAGCAGATGTGGCTCAGACAACCTGCTTCCCATATGGGAGGTCCCAGGTTTAGTCCCCGGTGCCTCCTAAAAACAAAACAAAACAAACAAACACAAACAAACAAACAAATGAAAAAACCAACTCAGGGGAGCTGCTGTGACTCAGCGGTTTGAGCGCCGGCTTCCCACACATGAAGTTCTGGGTTCAATTCCCAGCCCCGGTACCTCAAAAACAAAACAAACAAACAAAAAAAAAGTGTATCAGGAAGCAGCTGTGGCTCATGGTTGGGCTCCCGTTTACCATATGGGAGGCCCCAGGTTCCATTCCCAGGGCCTCCTGGTGAAGGCAAGCTGGCCCCCATGGCGCAGTAAGCCGACGCAGCAAGATGACTCAACAAAGGGAGACAAGCAGACACAGAAAAATACACAAAAAAGCAAATGGACACAGCAAGCACAAGCAGCAAGGAAGGGATAAATAAATAAATATTTTTTTTTAAAAAAGTATGTCTATACTTTAAATACTGCTTTTCCATAAAATTTAATACGACTATACAAAGTAATTTTTGTTATTTTCAAACTAAAATTCTATTACTGCTACCTTTGAGATCCTTTCTAAACTATCCCTGCCTTCATTTATTTTCCTTTTTTTTTTTTTTTTTACCGGAGGTCCCAGGGATCGAACCCAGGTCCCTCCATATGGGGGACGGACACCCAACCATTTGAGCCACATCCATCCCTCATTTATTTTCATATTACCCACATAATAATCCTAATAATATTTAACATTTACTAAATAATATTATGAACCTGATACTATTCTAATTGTTTTAAATATATTATCTCATTCAATTGCAACTGCTATTTTCCCCCACTTTACAGATCATGAAACTGAGTTACAGAGAGGTTAATTAATCTAAGGGCCAAGTCAGGAAGTGGTGCAGACAGAACTAAAAATCATATATGGAGGAAATCCACACCACAGCCCAAGTTCTGTATCTCACTGAGGCCTCCCTCCCATTTGTTATCCTCATTTAAGATTCTTTAGAAGTGAATATACAATAAACAGTAGGAAGAATAAAAGGACTGGGAAGTGGGAATCCTAAATACTTGATGTAGGATTGGAGACGTGGGAACATTGAGAGGGAATCAGGATACTGGAATGAAAATACTTCTTAGAGTCAAAATAGAGCAATCAGCATATAACTTTTTATTTATGAAAATAAATACGATACTTCACACTTACTTTTTCTGTAGTAACAGTCAAGGATGGAACCAATGCAGGTGATGGTTCTGATTGTTTCTTATGTTTTTGTTTGTGTTTGTCTTTTTCTTTATATTTCTAAAAATGGATAGAAGTAAAATCCAATTTAAATTTAAATCATTAACCCACATGTATGCAATAAAGATGAGATTCTTTTATAATTGTGCTTAATTTAAAATGTTAAAAACTACCTGTCAAAATATAACCAAAAAAACCACTTCCTCTGATCACAGTGTTATTTTATAAATAAACAAGTCATATTAGTATAGTTATTTTAACATGACATCAGCTCCCTTATCTTTTGTCAAACTACAATAATCCTAATAAACAAATGAAGTCTATGGATTATTTGCTACCTTCATATTTGGCGAAATATACATTTTTCTTGTTAACATTCTTTTGTGTTTATATAGCACTGTCACACACAATATTACATCTGAATAGTGCCAGATTCCCCACTACAATTCACTGACTCCTATACCCCAGAAATAAGAGACCAGGGCATGGAAACTCAGGTAAGAAATTCCTTGCCAGGTTTACTCAGAAAATGGATGAATTGGTTATCTCGACCAAAAAAAAATTAGACAAAGTCAGGGTGTACCACTGTGCTCTAAAGAAATAAAACTGATTAACTAAATATAAAATGGAATTTTCAATTAAATAAGAAACCAATTACATATTGGGAGCCCAACTTTATTTTCTATATAATTTTTACCAAAGTGTTCTCAATTGTTTGAATCGATAGGTTAAGAGTCAGTAGCAGGTGTGACGTTTACTACTACTACTATTAAAGTTAATTCAATTTATTTATTTCTCATAGTACTTAAATTTAACCATTCAGAGCACTTAATCTGCTTAAGGCATGAGAGAAGAAATTAGAGAAACACAGTTACAAAGACTGATATCACTGCCCCTGCCCTAAGATATTACATTGCAGCAGATCAAAGAGCATAAAAATTAAGGATAAATGTTTCATTTTAATACCCCAGCACTGCCTCTTTTTGCTTTTAATTCCTTATCTAACTATATAATGAGCCCTTTTCTGACTGCAGCATTGATATTTTAACAACAGAAAACATAAATGAACACGGTAAGAGTTTTTATCTATACCTATTAGGAAACTTTCCTATCCTAAAGTTCCTTGAACTGTGGCAGATCCTAAAATTAACAGCCCCCACAAACCACGCCTGCTCTACCCAGAGCTCTGCCATGGGATGCCACTTCCTGGCCAACCTAGGAGAGTCCTCTGCTGCCGAAAGGAGGTGGTAGCAGTGGCAGTGGGCAAACTCAGGAGCCCAGAGCTTGAGGGGGTCCGGGGTGGCCCCCACCTCAGCCCTCTTGGGTCCCAAGTTCTCCTGATAAGGAGGCCATGGGGAGAATGCAGCCACAGGGAGGAGGAAAGAGATGTCCCAGCAGACAGCCAGCAGCACCTAGCCCCAGGCATGTGATGCGACAGTCTTCCTGGACCACCCCACCACCACCAGCCCAGTGCAGCCTCATTAGGAATCCCAGCTGATACCACAGGAACAGAGTGGGCGGCCCATGCGAAGCCCTGCCCTGGCAGGTTTATCAGACACCACCAACTACTACGACGACACCCTAATACACAAGTGGACCATGGGAGCCAAGCAAAGTACAAATCCAAAGTATAAGATGCATGAGATGTTTTCTTCCCTCTACATACCAAAAGCAGAGTTAATTACATAATCGAATTTATAAATATGGATTTCAAATGATCCTGGCCTATGAATACTCTATCAATATTTTCTCCCCATAAAGATAATAAAGGAGCTTTTCCAAAATACTTCTTCACTGGGACACAAAACCTGGGAAAACTTAATATTGAGTAAGATGGAAGAGCAAAAAGGTAATAAACTTTTACAATGCAAATATTCTCGCTTTCCTGATTTAGTGATAGTCAAGGTAGGCTAAACATTCACTATATTAGAAACCACGCATGTGTCCCCAGACCTAGTTTTTCTCCCTAGGTCTGGCTTTTAGAATGCTGGTGATAAACTAAGCCTGATTTATTATATGACCATCCTGTATGGGAAATGACTGTAATGCTAGGTATCTTTGGTCAACCTTATGAGATACAGCAGGGAGACGGATGTGGCTCAAATGGTTGTGTGTCTGTCTCCCATATGGAGGGACCTGGGTTCGATCCCTGGGACCTCCCAGTAAAAATTAAAAAAAGAAAAATATAGAAGGCGCATAGGCCACCAGGCCCCATGCGCGGGAGCGCTGTCAGGCCCCACAGGCGGGTGAGCCCCACAGTCCCTGCACGTGGGTGCACCCCCCAGGCCCTGCATGTGGGTGCGCCATCAGGCCCCGTGAGCGGGTGAGCCCCCCGGCCCCACGAGCCATGCAGCAAGATAATGACATAACAGGAGAGTGACACAAGGGAGAGCCAAGACGAGACGTGCCAAAAAACCAGGAACTAAGGTGGTGCAGGTGGTAGGACGCCTCTATCCCACATCGGAGGTTCTGAGGATCGAATCCCAGTGAAGACAGGAGGAGAAGGGTGAGAAGAGAGGGCAGGAAACAGACACAGAGAGTTGCCCAGTGAATGAACAGAGAAACAGCAAAAACAGGGGGTGGGGGTAGGGTAAAAATAGATAAAAGTAAATAAATAAATCCTTTTTTTAAAAAAGTATACAGGAGTAAGATATGGACTATCGTTAGTAGTAATACTTTGACAATGCTCTTTCATAATTTGTTAACAAATGTTCACAACAATGCAGGGTGTTTGTGGCAGGGTGATGTGTGGGAGCCCTGTATGATGTTATGCATGTTTGTTTTGTAAGGTCACAATGTTTACTGAACACTTATTGTTTATGTATGTTCATGTATGAATGAGATACTTCAATAAATTGTTTAAAAAAAAAAAACTCTTACGACTTGAAAAAGCACATGACAGTAAAAGGCAAAGACTGCACCATATGCACCTGTGGAAATGCTGTGTACAGAGAAACATGAAAACCATTTAAGCAAATCATGGAACAATAAATATAATACATCAAGAAATGTATCAAGAAATGAAGACCCTGTATTCACTGGAAAACACTGTGCATAGATTATACTCAGATGAATAGCCTGTAGAATAGGAATCAAAGCAGCCCAATGACTTTTGCTATTTAAAGACATGGGCTGGGAGGCGGCTGTGGCTCAATCAGTGGGGCTCCCGTTTGCCATGTGGGGGGCCCCAGGTTCGGTTCCCGGGGCCTCCTGGTCGGGGCGGCGTGGTTGGCTGACCCGGCGAGCGCGGGCAGCAGTGGGGGGATAAATGAATAAATAAATAAAATCTTTTAAAAAAATAAAAATAAAAAAAAATAAAGACATGGGCTGACTAGTGGTCGCTGTGGGCCTAGAAAGGAGAGGGAGAGAGGAATAGAAGAGATTGAAGAGGGGGTATTTGGGGACAACGGAAGTGTTCTGCATGATCTTACAATGTTGGATACAGGCCATGTTAAATTTCAGGAAAAATTTATAAAAGTGTATGGTCTAAAATGTAAACCATAATTTAAACCATTGACCATGGTTAGTAGCTATGCTTCAATTTTTGTACATCAGTTCTAACAAATGTACCATCCACTCATAAAAAGGTTATTAATATTAATACAGGAAGGGGGGAAAAGAGGGAGGATGTTGAGTATATGGGAGCCCCCTATATTCTGTATGTGACTTTACTGTGACCTAAAACTTCTTTGAAGACAAAAAAAAAAAAAAAAAAAAAGTAAGACACTGGGGAAGAAATGGAAGAAAATGTTACTGTACATACAGGACAACAGATATTACAGTGATGAAAGGCAAACGTCAAAAAAAATTTTTTTTATATTTTTCATTATTTTTTAATACCTTAATATGGGATTGAAGCCCCATCTCAATTAGAGGTGGAGTGGGCATCATCATCCCAGAATCCTTAGGATTGGGGAATAAAATATGGACTAGAGTGGACTTACTGGTATTCTACTACAGACTTATTGTGATTCTAGCAATGGAAGAAATTATATCATTGATGTGGAGGCAGTGGCCACTGGAGGTGCTGAAGGCAGGGAGAGGGAAACAGAGGTGTATTATGGGGGCACTTTCTGGACTTGGAATTGTCCTAAGTGACATTGCAATGACGGATACAGGCCATTATATATCCTGCCATAACCTACAGAATTGAGAGGGAGGGAGTGTAAACTACAATGTAAACTATAATCCATCCTTAGTGGCAATGCCCCAAAATGTGTTCATCAATTGCAATGAATGTACCACACTAACGAAATAGGTTGTTAATGTGGAGGAAAGTGGGAGGTGTGGGATGTGGGGCATATGGGAATCCCTTATATTTTTTAATGTAACATTTTATGTAATCTAAGTATCTTTTAGAAAAAATAATATATTTAAAAACATAAATAAAAACATAGGCTGATTTTAATACATCAAAAGAAAACAAGAAAAGGGCCAGAAAAAGACTCAACTATATGTGACTGTTTAGCATAAGGAAGGGATTCTAAATCAGCAGGTAAAGACTGGAAATATTTAATAATGGCACCACGACAAGCAGAGACAGTTTGGGGAAAAGTCACCAATCTTAGTCAAAATAAAACAAAATACAATAAATTATTTTAATGTGTTAAATAAAAAAAACTGTATCTGACTTCAAGGAGTGTAAGACTTTTGTAAGCACAAAAACAAAGTAAAATATTGGAAAGGAAAAAGGCAGATCTACCAACACAAATTTAAAACACTTCCATATCAATTTAAAAAAAAAAGAGGGGGGCGGATGTGGCTCAAATGGTTGGGCGTCCGTCTGCCATATGGAGGGACCTGGGTTCAATCCCCGGGACCTCCCGGTAATATATATATATATATATATATATAAGGCACATGGGCTGCCAAGTTCTGTGTGCCAGTGAGCCGCGAGGCCCCGGGAGCCATGCAGCGGGATGATGACGTAACAGGAGAGAGATGCAGGGGAGAGACAAGACGAGATGCTCCGAAAGCTCTGAAAACCAGGAACTGAGGTGGCAGAGGTGGCAGAACACCTCTCTCCTACATCGGAGGTCTCCAGGATCGAATCCTGGTGAAGACTGGAGGAGGATGGGAGGAGATGGCAGGAAACAGATACAGAGAGTTGCCCAGCGAGTGGACACAAAACAGCAAATGGGGAAGGTGGGGTTTAAAATGGATAAAGTAAATAAATAAATCTTTAAAAAAAAAAAGAGGAAAGAAAAACAAAAAACACTGAAAACCATAAACCAGAAATGAGAAAGGTTAATATGATGTATATTTCAAGACTGGTTGAATTGTTTATGAATCAATAAGAAAAAAAAAAACTAAATATGCCATAGAACACTGTAGAAAGGGCACAATTAAAAGAAACGCTGCTGTGGGGAAAGTAACTATATGAAGGACATTTTTAACTTTTTATTTTGAGGTAATTTCAAACTTACAAGACAAGTGAAAAACCCATACAGAGAAATCCAATACAACCCCCCCACCACACACTCATCCAGATACCCAGGATCCACCAATTTTAACATTTTGCCACATTTGCCATATCATTCTTTCAATCTGTCTGTCCATCATCCATCTGTCCATCCATCTACTTTCTAAATATTTGAGAGTAGGTTGTATACATCGTGCTCTTTGAACACAATATTTCCATTTATATTTCCTAAGAATAATGATAAGGATATTCACTTACATAATCAAACTATCAAGTTCAAGCAATTTAACTTTGATATAAAGCTTACAGTTATATTCCAATTTTTTCTTGTGCACTAATCATTATTGGGCATTTTCTCCTCCATTATTGAATAAGCCCTTGAACTTAATTGTCATTGTCTCGTTAGGCTCCTTTTTTAAACTGTGAAACACATGCAGCATAAAACTTCCCATCAATTATTCCCAAACCTAAAATTCAGTGGCATTAATTACATTCACAATGTGCCCTCATGCAATATCTGTCCCTTAGTGTCTAGGTTATTTCAGTCAATTCTTCAAGAGTCATACAGGTCTTGAGTAGAATATTATCAGAACTCTATTCCTTTGTAGGACTGAATAATATCCCATTGTACATATATACCACATTTTGTTTAGCCATTATGAAGGGCAATTTAATAAATAAGACTTTGAAATCATAAAAATGTTCATATCCTCTGGTCTAGTAATTTCTCTTCTAGCAGGTAAAACAAAGGTTTATTTTATTTTTTATTTTTTTAAAGATTTTATTTATTTATTCATTTATCCCCCCCTTGCTGCTTGTGCCCACTGGGTCAGCTAACCACGCCGTGCGGGCGGGCTTGCCTTCACCAGGAGGCCCCGGGAACCGAACCCGGGACCTCCCATATGGTAAACGGGAGCCCCACTGATTGAGCCACAGCCGCTTCCCAAAACAAAGGTTTAAATACAATTTATCACACTACTCTCTGCAATAGGAAAAAATTGAAAACAGCATGAATATCCAACAATAGGTGTTGCTGAAAAATTCTTACACAGCCATATAACAGGATACTAGGAGCCATTAAACTAAGCATATTCTTCAAGAATATCTAGAAATTTAGAAAAATGGTGAATATGGTACGAATATTGCTTCAAAATTTTATACAATCAGAAAGAAATAAACCAATACTGAATATTATTATGTAAAGTCTGAGGTCAAGACAATGTCATTCCCAAATGCACCAGTGTTTATAATGAACAATAACAATAGCACTTTGTAATTTACAAAGCAGATTCACATATCTTAATGATCTCATTAACTCCTTAAAGAGCCCTGTGAGGAAAATTTTATTTTTAATTTTACAGAACAGAAAGGTATGGCTTAAATATGCAGAGCAGGTTCTGCTACCTACACCCTATAGCCACCCCACATCAATAAAATATTTTTTTTAAATGTCTAAAACCTTAGATATCCATGGCAAGAAATTCTAAAATAGAAATTCAAAAGGGTGGAAGAAGGAAGGAAGAGAAAGAAAAATGGAAGGAAAGGAAAAGTTTAAGCTAATAAAATAACCACATAGCTTCAATAACAAAATCGACGAGGCAGCATTTGCATCTCTGTAATGGGCCTAAATTAAAGCAAGTTTAATTCCAGAATGAACCATTTTCCATGTAAAGTCAAGCAGGGGGTCTCTGCCAAGCACTTGGAATTAGCGCCTTCATTTCCAACATGGAAGAAACTTTTATCAGTTCCTTGGACCCTGAAGAGCTATTACAAGGGCCCTATGATAAAAACCATCAGATCAGGGCCTAAAGGTTTCCTTATCCATCTTATCATAACTTCAGTAAGAAGCAACCTAATGCCACAAACTGGCCACTTTCTCCTCAATGCTCGCTACCAGGTTCCTTGGCAAAAATCAGCCATCAGAGCTCAGCTGTGGTGACAAAAGCTGTATTGAGCAAGGCGCTGTCAACCAGACCAGGAACCTTGGACAACATAATGGCTGACAAGACAGGGCAGTGCCTCCTTGGAATAAAGACTAGGATGAAGATTTGTGAGGACAGACCAATACCAGTCCTCTGGGGCACAGCTAACCACTTGGCGGCAGCAGCCTACAAGCAGCATAGCAACAGAACCTAAAGGGCAGCCACATTTAGGCAAGCAAGGTTCCAAGTCTCTATGCTGCCCTCTGCCAAGGAAAGCAATGGAAACACAGGTGACTGAGCAGCCATCTCATCAAATGCCAGACCCAAGGAGGCTAGTCCTTCCTACTACTATCAGTGGGTTCTCTATTGTTCTCCTAATCCAACCATACAAAGATAAACTGTCGATGACTTTCAAACTATTTTTTACCTCCCCCATTTGAGTCCTAGCTCACTTGATCCAAGAACCTTCATATTCTCAAGATCTGTTCCAAATAAATTGACACAGCTTAAAAAAAAAAAAAAAAGGCCGTAGCAGCTAAGGACAATTATACAAAAGTTTTTCACCTCAGTTTTAGAGCAGTTTTAGAGCAGATGAGCAGCCAAGGGCCAGGTCCAGTGTTCCCCATCTTCAAACTGGAAGGGGTAAAGAAATTGGTAGTGGAGAATAGAGTAAAAGACAGTAAAGATAATACTTAACATATGTTCATGTCTTCAGCCCCAGGGTTTAAGATACCTCCGAGTTTTGAAAAGAGCACACACTGAACCACGGGCAGAAATGTTTGGAGCAAATCAGAAGGTGAATTCTAGAAAGAATACAATATTGAGCTTGAGGTTACTTCCCAGAAATATTCTAGAATAAATTATTAAACAAAATTTTGCTAGCATGTAGGAAAGAATTTTATCATCACTAAACTGCCATGAAGAATTCATCAGGAAGCCCAATATTAGAAGTTAATATTTGGGAAACGGATGTGGCTCAAGAGGTTCGGCGTCCGTCTACCATATGGAGACCCCCCCCCGGTACCTCCTGGTAAAAAATAAATAAATAAATAAATAAATATAGAAATAAATAAATAAATAAATATAGAAATAAATAAATATAGAAATAAATAAATATA
>JAKSZT010000049.1:5033326-5053391 GCA_026826555.1 Tolypeutes matacus | reverse complement strand
GGGGATGGGGCATGGTCACGATGGGTGGATAATCACACAATAAATGAGGGAATCTGAATTCCTAGCCTGGAGAGCTCTGCCACAGTCTCCAAGGGAGCAGCAATAGTCCTCTGAGTGTAGGGACAGTGCCTGTCAAAATAGGATGACCCACTGATGTTTTTGTTTTTTTTTTATTGATGACTACCCTTGTGAGTCTTTGCTCTTGTAAATGAGACTTAGCCTGCAGTTGTGGGGTGCCTAAGGGTTGCCACCTGAGAGCCTCCTTGTTGCTCAAGTGTGGCCTCTCTCTAAGCCAAACTCAGCATATGATTGCATTACCTTCCCCCCAACGTGGGACATGACTCCCGGGGATAAGCCTCCCTGGCAACGAGGGATTAATACCATGTGCCAACTGGCAGCTTTGCACAGTGGCAGTATCGTAGCCAATGAGGTTTATCCGAGGCGCGATTATTGCTAATTGAAAACTTTTCCCAAGTGCCAACTGGCAACACAACTGGAAAAAGACCTTGAATAAAAGGGGGAAATGGTAAAGACAAATGAGTTCAAGTGGCTAAGAGACTTCAAAGAGAGTCGGGAGGTCATCCCAGAGGTAACTGTTATGCACACCTCAGTAGGAGCTCATAGAACATCTAAGTGCCTATCACCCCACTCAGTGGGGTTCCTGAGAGCTCCAGAGACACCCTGGTCCTATATAAGGCGGGATAGCCCCAGAGACTGATGCCTTATCAGTGGGTTCTATTTTGGAATCTGTGCTCCTGAGAGTGACAGAATTAGACTCAAATAAGTCCTCCCTGCACATGGTTCACCAGTCCCTTCTATTCAAACCTATATGTGATGCTGGAGTTTTTAGGTATACTTCCAGAGACTGGAGCCTCCCGCCTACCTATGTGCCAGGTGTGCATGAAATCTAGGTGGAGCTGCAACTCCTACCCTACAGCTCAATGGACTCATCCAAGTCACCTGGTGAGGAGACAACGATGGGCAATGGACATCCCAGGGAATGGAGAGGGCCTGCATCTGCGGGCAGGATCATCCCACCCACCATATCCATGGGATGTGGGCCCTCTCTCACTTGGAGTTGGAGTGGACATCGCCATCCCAGTCCCCTCAGGATTGGGGGAAGAACTATGGACTAGAGTGGACTTGATGGTATTCTCTTGTTCACATATGGTGATTCTAGCAATGCAAGAAATTATAACAATGAGTTGGAGCCAGTGGCCACTTGACACTTTTGGGGTAGGGAGGGGATGAGCAGTTGAAATACAGTGGCTTCTTTGGGAGTTGGAGGTTGTCCTGAGTACTGTTGTGGCAACGGATGTAGGCCATTTTAAATCAGCACACACCACTCAGAACTGAGTGGGAGAGAGTGTGGTCTACAGTTTGAACTGTGGTCTATGGTTGGTGGCAAGGCTCCAGGATGTGTAAGTTCATTGAGGGTGGTGGGCCACACTGTGGGAGATGTTTGTGTGGGATGTGGTGGGAGGTGTGGGAGGTGGGCAACATGGGAATCCCAGTGGGTTCCATGTAATGTTTTGGGTGGTCTAAGCACCTCTTAAAATATATGTATATGTATATGTATATATATATATATATATAAATGACATTTTTGTGAGCGGATACACATGTATGCATGTATGTTTATATATCGTTTTGCAAATGTTTGTATGTATTGTGAGAATTTTGATTTTTACCCATAATAAAAAATTAAAAAAAAATTGACTCAGATGGTTCAGGAAAAATGCCAGAGAGACAGAGAAAGAAAGAGGAGAACAAGAGGCGACATGATAAATAAAATGTGGTAAAATGTTAACATTTGGGGAATCTGTGTGAATGGTGTAGAGGAATTATTTATAGTACCTTTGCAACTTTTCTTAAGTCTGAAATTATTACAAAATCAGAAGTTTAAAAAAATGTTAGTCCTTCCCGCTGCCTACTGGCCCCAGAGAGGTCTCAGGAACTGGTCTGGTCTTGACTGCACACCGTTCTTCAGCACCAGCCCACACTCTGCCATTCTAAACTGCTATTCCTGAAAAACTGTTCTCTGTTAAATATTTGTTTTTCAGCTTCAACTTGAGTGCAAGATTTCCAAGAGGAAAGTATACTAAAATGGGACAGGAGTGCCAGGTGACTCTCGATGCCAAAAACTTTTAAAAGAAGTTATGACAGCTCTTTGAGTACGAGTTTTATTCCTCTGTGGGACGTTAGAGGAATGGAATACAATTCTGTTTAAAGAGATGGCAAGCCCTGAACAAAAGGGAAGTCCAGTCAACTCCAGGGGTTCATAAAATACTAACCAAAAAGCCTGTCTCCACAAGTCTCAGCCCACTCTAACAGCCTGATATAGGCAATAGCGCCTAATAGCAGTGCCAGCTGTTAACAGCCTGGAATCAAGGGCAAGTAAGAGGAGGGGATCCCACTCCCTGTATTAGGACAGAGGGCTTGAAGGCATCAAAAAGGAGAACTAACTGCATTTCCATATAATACATAATGATAAGCCCCATACAAGACATATAATGGTGCCTTGACTGTAAAGCTTTTTGCAAGTAGTGTATTTGTGGTACATTACAAATTAACACTGAGTGGGAATTAACACTGAGTGGGAAATAGCTGGGTCAGAGGAGCAAATGAACTGGTATAAGATGATCTCAATGGAATAAATATCTACTGATTTCCAAATAATGACCTACAATTTAGGGACTTTGAGAAAGAATCTTTTCTGAAGCTGGAAGTCCCCCAAAACAACCACAGGTTGCCAGGTCTACTTTGCCTCTCCCTACCCCTACCCCCACCTTATGTGGGGCAGTGTTTCTGTAAATAAATGGACAAAAAGTCAGTATAGCTCCCTTTTCACCTAACTAACATCAGTTACAATGAGCTATTGACCTTGGATAAATCATTTAAACTCTCCATGAAAAGACAACTTCATAACTCTTAAGGTTTTTCTAAAAGCCTTCAAATTGGAGTGAGGTATAAAAGGAGGTAGGTCCTTTCTAAACTTTCTAACAGGTATGAAAAGAGTTGAAAGCAGAGATGATGTCCTTATTAGAACACACTAAGCACATTCCCAGTGGTTTTGACTGCAGTCAAATCAACTGTTAGTTCTATACATTACTGTTACCTAAGAAAAAAAAATGCTACTTTTGAATGAAGATTAACGTTAATAATCTTAAAAGATATCCTTCATAAACAAGAGTTTACAAATACAAGCTGTACTGTGATTGAGTTAAACTCTCAATCAATAAGTTAATAGCTCACATAGATTTAATTCATTTCAAATTTTTTAATTTCTGTAGAAACATTCCCTAATTCAAAGTCATATCTTGGCATTAACTTTTCTTCTTTTATTTCTTGCATTTCACAGTTAATACCTAAGCAGTGTTAAATGTATCTTGAGCTACACAGAAATTCTCTGAAAAGCAAAAGTTATATATTTTTAAATTGTATTAAAATGTATCTCATAAATTATTTCTTTTTAAATAAATAATTTGGATAGCACAGTATATAATATTAAATATTCTTTATCACCATTATTTATAATTCAAAACATGATTATTTTAAAAAATATATATTTAAAAAATATGCACTAGGATGGAGGCAAATAAAAGAATCTGGAAGGAGAATGGGTCAAACTCTCTTATGAACAAAATCATCAAAATATAGCTCATAATATATAGTATTTTAACATACAAAAACTTGAATGGATGAGTGTGACTTTTCAATGAAACATTTTATCACACACTAAGCATATTTATATTAAGACAATCCTACTGGGTGTGAAAATCATGAGAGAGTGTGGGAGGAGGAGGGTCTGTACCACCCCACCTTTTAATCTCTACCAAATCACTTAATATCATACAATATTAAAAGTCCCTTCCCAAATATTCCCAAGGCAAGCAAACAAATCTAACAAAAATCGTACTAATAAATTTATGTTATGTTTACCTCACATCTTTTATAGATTATCAGACCTCATTTATCAATATAAACTAAAGGAAAATCCAAATAGTATTTACCAACTAATGAAAATACCAAATTCTAAAATTTTAAAGCTAAAGAAGTCTGACTAAATGACTAAATCCAATGTTTTTAAATCTAATATCTAACAATCACCCCCCAAAAAAATCATAAAATGCAAAATCGAATTCATTCCTACAGCAAAAAACACACATTATGAACAAGTAAATGCAGCCATCAGTACTACACCTATGCAACACTGTACTACATTTCACAATTGACCTTAGAATATCATGACAGGAAAAATATTAAAAATAAAAATATCATCATCCAGTAAACATCTCTTAAAACAAGGTAAATCTCAAGAAATGGAAGAAGAAAAGACCATCAATGTTAAGACTTCTCTCTGCACAAGTTATAATGAGCCCTACCTAAGAATCTCTAGGTCTTGGTTTAAAAAGCTTCAACAAAAACTCCTACTTCTTGCTAAAATCACAAATTAAAATAACTGAGCTTTTATATGTTAAAGTCCTTGAACTTGATAACTATATGTAAGGTTATTATATAAGCAAATATCTATGTTCACAGGAAATGTTCATGTAAGTATTATGTTTTCAAGGAGTATGTGTGCAACCTATTCGTAAATGTTCAGAAGATAGATGATGGGAAGGAGGGAGGGAGGAAGGAAAGAAGGAAAGAAGGAACGGCAAAGGTGGCAAAGTGTTAATTATGGTGGATCTGAGTATGGGGGTAATGGAGTTCTCTATATGGGGTTTGTCTTACTTTTGCAATTATCCTCTATGTTTGAAATTATTTCAAAATTGAAAGTTTAAAAAAAACACTCCTCCATTTTTCTATTAGCAATCAAAACAACAGACTGCAAGGTAGAATCCTACCATTATCACTTAATCAAAGAACCACCTTGATAAAGAAATCAAGATGAATATCATACTTGCTACCTTCTGAAATCTAAAAACAGAAAAACAGAAACCCAAAAAGGTGTCCTAAAGTTAAACATGAAGTTACAATCAATATTTCACCCATAATCAGAATATTTAATCTCAAAACTAAATATTTAAGTTTTAAAAAGGTTTACCTCGGGAAAAAAGGCACAAATATAAATCCAAATTGAGTATGTTTTAAAATAACTATATATTAGCTTTTCAATCACCTTCCCAAATTCCAAGTATTCACAAAAGTGAAAAATGTTACATATTCTAGTGTTTAAACAAGATACACAGAAATATTCTCAAAACTAGTTTATATTTTCTAAATGGTTTAAGAATAACATTTCATTCTATTCCAAGATGTCCTTTATATCTTCGATTCTTTAAAAACAAATCATAGCAGCATCCTTTTCCTATACTGGAAATATATTCTTCAAGAATGATGTACTAATTATGAGAGATTTGATAATACTCAATTTTAGCTTATTAAAAGTTAACTACATCCTTGAAGAGTAAATAAAAATGTAAACAGAAAACAGGTTAGTCAGAAGAAGACAGATTAGTATTTAGGCAAGCTTTTAGTGTTTTTAATAAAAGTCAATATATTCTCAAATAAATGGTGTAACATTTGGCCATAAGAAAAAATAATAAACCATTATTAGCAACACTGATAAAAACAGCCTAGAAGAAACAGAACTTCAAAATTATTGTATTACAGAAGAAAAAAGCTGATGAGGTATTTACTTACATGTGAAGGACACTCAGTTAACAACATATATCAACAAAATATTCTCACTAAAGGTTTTTCAAAGATGAGCACAGTGGCAACATGCTTTCAATCAAGCTGTATTTCAGATTTTCAGATGAAATGGATAGAACCATATTCACAAATATGGCATTATTTTTCACCTATTCCTTGACTTAATATCCTTTATTGTAAAAAATTTTCTATATTTCAATGTCTCCATTCAGCTATTAAGAACTAAATTTCAACTAAAAAAGACAAAAAAAATGTATTAAGTAGATGTGCTACATATTTAGCAACAACAAATCCACTTACTTTTTTCTCTTTCTCATGATGTTTATCCTGAGAGTGAGAGGAAGAATCACTTAAACTTTGATCATATGACCTATTAGATCCCCGTTTGCTCTTTTTCTAAAAAAGAAAATATATATACATATATGTATATGTATATAAAATTTTTTTAAAGAATCTTTATGTTAGGTTTAAACCAATTAAATGCAAAGTATTTTAAAATGTCTACTAAGGGGAAAAAAAAAAAAAGTCCCACTATTTCAAACTATATCAATCTAGTTTAGACACCATTCATATATTATCCAATGCATTATAAAAGAAAATCTAACCCTACATTTAACATTAATGCCATATTTTTGTACATTTATTAAAATTTGTGAAAATGGACTTTCTATTTTCAAATAAACGACAACATGGTTTCAATATCCACTTTAAAGACAAGTTTCAACCAAAAGAGAGGATGCCATCTTAAAGAAGGATGCCAAGATTAGAAGTATAGAAAAGTAAATATTGGAAAAGTTACTTCATGCCATGCCACTAGGAAATGCAAGAAGTCTTTCAATCTCATACTTTCAGTATTACGGCATACAGTTTTCTAAAAACTGGTCTCTCTGCACTTCATTAAGAAAAAAATTAAAGGAAATGTCAGTATTAGACCTGTGCATTTTACAAAGCATTACTAAAAGCCTTACACATATTTGTGTTTAAAATCATTACACTGTTGCCTGATAAAGTATGAAGATGAGAGTTACTTGGAGTGCATAAAAGTTGGAGATACCATAACTTATTTGTTTAAACTAGACAAAAAGCAATAATACATTCAAATTTCCATGCATGTGTAGTGCTTCTACAATCTTATTAAATTATTAAACAGACTTTTCCCCCAAAATCAGCAAATGGGAAAAGAGCATGTCAATGTCTAGCAATTTGCACAAACTTCAAATTCCATTTCATTGTTTCTATATTTTATCTATAAATGAAAATGAAGATTCCAGTATGCTTTTAACATCCAGGAAGCAAAATCCCAATTTTAAAACCTCAAAACTTATTTTAAAACACTTCAATAATCTTTGGCAGTCATTAAAATATATAAAAAGCCTTCAGGATCAAATTGAATATACACACTCCAAAGTATTTCATACACATGTACCAGAATGTTGGAGGTCCCTAAGGATATTTATTATTTATTTTTAAAGATTAAAAAAAGAAATAATTCCATTCACAAGGCAAAAGTAATACTTTTTAAAAAATAAAACTCTCAAGAAAAACAAAGCAGCCTTAAACCTTTTTGAACAAATCCTTATCATTTATACTGAGACACTTAGGATATTAAAGAAATATTGATTGTTCAAAGGAATATGGACACAGATATGTAACAGTCAATCAAAGCTACCACCGCAATAATCCACATTTGTGTGTGACAGCCAAAACCGATCAAACCAAAAGAAATCCCCCAAAGTTGATTTTTTTAAATATGTTTTTACAAGGTCTTTAAACACAAAACAGCCCTATTTCAATTTTGCTGTTTTCTAATAAGTAAACATGAAAACATAAGTGAAAAATAAAATAGATAATAGGAATGAAGCAGAAAGTTAAGATGAGAAACAAGTGACAGGAGAATCACAAAATGTATAATCAGATATCAAAAGTCAAATTAACTAAAAGTAATGTCACACTCTTAAGAGTTCTTTACAAATCTATTTTATCCATTAAAGTATACCAGCATACAATATTTACTACTATTAAATATATATTATGAATTAGAGTATTTTAGAAGTCACCTTTACAAATGAATTCAAGCAAATTAAAATCTTATAGATCGTAATTAATAATTAATAAAGACCATGCTTAGCAAACTTAATTTCAAGCAAAAATCAAGGGAAAAAGGATTTGTAATTTTGCCTATTTTATGAAACAGGACCATTCTATAGTCAAACTAATTATCATCACTTCATATCAAATTCAAGACAAGGCCTTACCAGCTTACTAAAATGGTATTTACAGTAGCCACAGTATTGGACGTTATCGGCACCATTTCCTTCTTCTTCACAAAGAAGTCCAGCAAACTGAGCACTGAAAATAAAAGCCGAGTGTACCAATAAAAATTCAAACCATACTCTATACAAACAAATAAAATTCACTTCCAAACTTAAGATTTGTAATAAAACCTATTACTAAAACAAAAAGAAAGAAAAAAGAAGAGCTTTGTTCTAGCTGTGACTACATACATTTCACCCCACCCTGCAACTGATATCTTTCTAACACTATCTTATATTTATGGCTTAAAATGAACTCTTCGGGAGCGGGTGTAGCTGAGTGGTTGAGCGCCTGCTTCCCATGTATGAGTTCCCAGGTTCAGTCCCCAGTACCTCCTAAAATGAACTCTTTCATTCATCTCTCTCAAGGATGAATAATTATGTATATGCTACATCACCAAATAGACATTAAGGTTTCTTTAAGGTAAATTCTTTTTTCCCCATAATTAACGTGGGATTTTATTTTTTCAATCCGTATCACAGGTGGACCTGGAAAGGCCATGCCTAATGTCTCTACAGGGCTGAAATGACATGATGATATTTACCCTGTGAATGAAGATTACATACTGTTTAAAGGAAAAATAAATTCATTCAGGACTAAATTTGCAACTTCACGTCATGGCACAACAGGCAAGACAAAATAAGTTGTGCTTTCAGTGAAAAACAATGGAAGAAACAGAATTGATATTGAAACCTAAAGTTATGATTTTCATATTTTTAAAAAAACACACAAAGGGTTTATACTCATCATCTTGTCAACTTGACCTTTCATTTCTAACATTTCAGAAATACTAATACCACATATCTTCATACCCAAAAAAAGGACTTTCATCTTTGGAAAACTAAATACAGTATTAAGAATTTATAAAAAATCAAAAATTTTTCCATTCCTCATAAATACTCTAAAATGTACTTTATAAAGCCAAATATAAAAAACTCAGGAAATAAACATGTGCCTGGATTAGCTGCTAGTTATAGCCTGATTCGTAACTGCATGGATTGTTCCCAAACTTTTATTTTTGAACTGTTATCTATTATATAGACTATTTTGTTGTTTAATATTTTTTGCCCTTGAAATTGTATGCTGAAAAAATTTCTAAATACGTGTTTGAGAAGCAGTTGCCACTATGATACTCAGAGTGACTGTGACTGTTTTTCTCCTAGAGACACAGAAGGTATAGTGCTATTATTCATCAGCTGAATGCTGACTCCCATTCCAGAGATCACGCTGTTTACTTACATCCACTCGTTTAATAGTAATAACAAATCAAAAGATAGGTAAGCAAAATCAATATCTGACACAGATGAAACTAAAACTTACAGAGAATAAGAGATTTGAACCAGGGCCCACAGATTGCAAATTCACTTTGGTGACTTATTAGAATCATTTTTATTACAAAAAGTAAATCTGAACATCAACAGTAGCCCAATAAATTTATTGTATGTAAGGCACATCTCTTGCCTGGAGCTGCCTAGAGCACGCCCACACCCATGTCTTGGGTGTGTACTTTCTCTTATTTCTTAGTAAACTCTTTACTTGCTTGACTACCCCCAAAAAAATTACTGTAAGTAATATTTGGGTACTTATGTCTTCAACTCACACTGTTACCCAGATATTTTTCAATCACACTTCTGTAGAATGTTGGAAGCGCACTTACCATGTCACATGGAAAGCCTGTCGACATCCATGCTTGTTACATGTCATGCAAGCACCAGTGGCTGCTTTGCTTTCCCTTCCTTGTTCATCGCAAATGTAGCAAGTCTTAGGATAGAGAAATAAAACAAAAACTAAACAAAAACCACACAAGGGCTTAATATGAATGTGAATTTATAATCACATTCAGAAGTCAATTCAGTTCATGATCTTACCTACTTTGGTTCAAAAATGAATTCCTTTTCTCTGTCAGTAATTTTTGCAAACAATACAAACACGAACAAACAAGGAACATGCAGGTAATAGTCCTAAGTAACAATTCATAAAGTCATTGGCCTTAAACTCAAAAACCCTGCAAGTTAGAGAGAATCTTCATAGATACTTAAGCCAGGAGCAGGATTCCGTCTATCGCACCTCTTTCCTCAAACCTCCTCCCCAAGATGCAGCTTATTCCTCTAAGAAAGGTGTGAAAGAGAGATTTGTCCGCTCAAGGGATTCTGACGCAGGAATTCATGCTTATGCATCCAGGACAGCCCTCTGTGAGTGAGCAAAGCAGACCATACCAACTGTCTACAGGAAACAGCTCCAAGTCTGTCCTTCAGCCCCACAACCCTGACACGCTGGGGATGGGAGGAAGTGGGTCAGAAATACCTGAGAGATATAGGCTAAAGGACAATCCTTTATACAGCAAATTTCAGTAAGTATGCAAAGCCAATCGGATATTAAGTTTTTTTGTTTTTTTTTTTTAAGATATTAGGACATTTTACAAGTGAAAAACAATCCCTAAAGACTCTGGAAATTGTCCCAAGAACATACAGCCAATGGAGAAAAATTTACTCACAAAAACCTACTAAATTTCAGTTTTAAAAACAGTGAAAGCAGGGAGAGGATGTGGCTCAAGCAGTTGAGTGCCCGCCTCCCACACGAGAGGTACTGAGTTTGGTTCCTGGTTCCTCCTAAAGAAGACAAACAACAAGCAGACAAAGAGCAGACATCAAGCATAAACAATGAGCACACAATGAGAAAAAAAAACAACAACGAGCAGAAACAACAAACAAGCAGGGAACAAATATGGCTAAAGCAGTTGAATATCTGCCTCCCACACGGGAGGTCCCAGGTTTGGTTCCCAATGCTTCCTAAAGAAAAAACAACAAGCAAAAACAACAAGCAAAACAGACAAGGGAGCCATCTCACAGGCAGAGGCAGGGAAGACTTCAAAATAACTAACTAAATAAATAAATAAATAACAACAGCAAACCAATGAGAGCATGTAGCATTTGAGCCACAACTTGCTCCCATCTCCCAATACCCTCAGCTCCATGTGATGGTAGTCTTAACTCTGGATGGGTACAGCCAAGAGAGTGAGGACTCTCTGTCCCTGCCACCATCCCCTGCCCAGCCGGACCCCTAGTCAAGAGCAAAAATTTTGGCCCTGGAAGGACAAGCCACCAGTGTCTCTCATTACCAACAGCCCTTTTACTGCAACATAATTATTCCAGGCAGGCATGGCCAAGAGGACCTCTTTACTAATTTAAAAAGTAATCACAGGGAAGTGGCTCCCAGTCAGTAAGCGCAAAACAATGGGCGGGGGGAGAGAATAAATAAATCTTTAAAAAAAAAAAAAAAAAGTTATCACATAAAACAACACCTAGGGAATGCAGGATGGTACAACCACTATGAAGGACTGTTTGGCAGTTCCTAAAGAAGTTGAATATAGACTTGCCATGTGACCCTGCAATACCACTACTGGGTATATACCCAGAAGAACTGAGAGCAGTGACATGAACAGACATCTGCACACCGATGTTCATAGCCACATTATTCACCATTGCCAAAAGTTGGAAACAACCCAGGTGTCCATCAACAGACGAATGGATAAAGTAACTGTGGTCTATTCACACGATGGAATATTATGCAGCTGTAAGAAGAAATGAAGTCATAAAGCATATGGCAACATGGATGAACCTGGAGGACATTATGTTGAGTGAAGCAAGCCAGACACAAAAGGACAAATACTGTATGAATGCATTACTATGAACCAAATATATTGTGTAATATATTGTATGATTCACACACACACACATACACAAAAAAAAATTTACATGTATCCATTACATTTAATTGAGAAATGTATGTATTTACTCATCTGTGTTTATTTTTTAGTTTTTAATTGCTTATGTTTTCAATTATTAGATGTAAAGTTAAAAAAAAAAAAAAAAAAAAAAAAACCTATAAAATTACATAGCTGGGGCCATAATAAAGGAATACAGTAATCACAGGGAAGTGGACATGGCTCAAGCAATTGAGCTCCCGTCTACTACATGGACAGGTCCCAGGTTCGGTGCCTGGTGCCTCCTAAAGAAGACAGTGAGCTGACGCAACAGGCAGGCACAGCAAGCTGATGCAACAAGATGACGCAACAAGAGACACAAGAAGAAAAATATAATGAGAGACACAACAAAGCAGGGAACGGAGGTAGCTCAACTGATTAGGCACCTCCCTCCCGTATCAGAGGTCCCAGGTTCAATTCCCGGTGCCTTCTAAAAAAACAAGGAAGATGAACAGACACAGCGAGTACAAACAACAAAGGGGGTGGGGAGAAATAAGTAAATCTTTTTTTTTTTTAATTATTTGGTATTTTTGAAACTCTCACTAAATAGCTATTGGATGAAGAAGGAAAAGTTTAAATTAACTGAGGCTTTTTTTTTTTTTTTTTTTTTTAAGATTAATTTTATTTATCCCCCACCCCACCACCCCCACTGTTTTCACTTGCTGTGTTCTCTCTCTGTCCATTTGTTGAGTGCTCATCTTCTTTTTAGGAGGCACCAGGAACCAAACCTGGGACCTCCCATGTGGGAGGGAAGCATCACTGGCTTGAGCCACCTCCACTTCCTGCTTGTTGTGTCTCTCATTGCGTTTCCTTGTTGTGTCTCTTAGTTGCGTCATCTTGCTGCATCAGCTCACCGTGCCAGCCCATCGCATCAGCTGTCTTGCTTGTCTTGCTTGTCTTTTTTAGGATGCACCAGGAACCAGACCCGGGACCTCCCACGTGTTAGATGGGTGCCCAACTGTGTGAGCTAATCCATTTCCCCTGATGATTTTTAAGAAAATGCCCCAAACAACAAAAACACACCTAAATAAAATGTCAAATGAATGGATAAAGTTATACTCAGAGACAAACTAATAGACAGAAAAGTTTTCACTTTATAAAGAACAACAAAAAGAATAATACTTTGATGTAGTTTTTTTAACAAAAGAAATAATGTATTAAGTTGTACCTGTTTGGCATTGTTTATGAATTCCAAAAATAGTTATTGGATTATGTTTGTAAACTGGTCTGTCAGAGGTATCACTTTTAATTGATTAAATTATGATTAGGACTTTGATTGGGCCATGTCAGTAGGACGGGGCGGGGTCTCACAGAGAAAAGATATGGCAAAGGACAGAGTTGGGAGTCTTGAGCTGGAGCCCGGGAAGTGAACACACAGGAGAAGAACAATGAGGAATAGAGATGGCGCCTTAGACATAAGAGAAGCACCGGGGAGAGAGACAGAACCATTCACCTGATAAGTTTACAGCTGGCCTTGTGGAGAGAGCACAGCAGCTGAGCCCAGAGAGGAACAAAGCCCCAGGAAGAGAGGAACCCAAGAAGCCTGAACTCTTGGCAGACGTCGGCAGCCATCTTGCCCCAACACATGCAGTAGATTTTGGTGAGGGAAGTAACTTATGCCTAATGGCCTGGTAACTGTAAGCTTCTACCCCAAATACCCTTTAAAAAGCCAACAGATTTCTGGTATTTTGCATTAGCACCCCTTTTGCTGACTAATACAGGTACCCTTTATAAAAGCCAACCAATTTCTGGTATTTTGCATTAGCACCCCTTTGACAGACTAATATCCAAAGGATTCTGGGGTAGAAAGCTAGAAAAAGCATTGCTCCAAAACTAACAAGAGTCGGCCATTTATAATACAAAATCACAACACTTCTTCAAACTATCAAAGATCTGAGGTCAAAAAAATAAAAAAAATAAAAAAATAAAGATCTGAGGTCATGAGGCAACGAAGTAGCCTGAAATCCTAACACAGACACATTCACCCTGTACCCCCAAAGAGCAGCAAGACATACAGACAATTCACCAATGGCACAACATAGGAGGAAAACAAAGTTCCCACACAAGCAGCTAAGAGAAAAGCTAAAATTTAACAAATCTCAAGGCTGACTGTGGGCTAGTGTGACAGAATAAAACCACTGAGAACCACAACAGATGAAGACTTTGCAGTTAACTCACTGGCTCCTTTCAAAAGATTTTCACAAGGAGCTCATGGGAAAGATTGTATATGGTGACTGGAAAGAACCTCCTTTAGAGGTGCAGGGATGAGGGAGAGGATCAGGCACTGTTGAGGGAAAAATGAAATTCTACCCCTTTCCCAGACCATTCTGTCAAAAGCCTTAAGTCTGTAAGGACCCAGGGCCCCCTCCCCCCCACGTCCAAGTCCACAGCACAAAGCGGCCTGCGTGACCTAGACATAAGTTAGAGGTTAACAATCCTCCCAGAGGGGAAAGAATGAATAGATGGTATCATAAACTATTATCTTCCCAAAGCAGTAAACATCCTTGGTAAACATCCTCCCTGGTAGAGTAGTGAAAACATCACCAGGCCCCCTGTGTACGTACGCTTCCCGTGACCTTAGCAGGAACTCTGTTCTCATACCCTATGGAATGTCCTTGTTCTGATACACCTTATGTCACCCCTCATTTTCCCTCTTTTGTGGAGCACTATCTTCATTCTCTAAACCGCCGCCATCAGAGAGCCTCTTCTGTCTGTCAGTCCTAATAAAGCTTACGCCTGACTAAATGCCAGGTGCGTTCTTTGGTCCTGTGGCCGCACCAACTCGTGTCCTTCAGGAGATGGGTCGTATCAATGTCTCTGGAGGACTAAGCAGCAAACCCTGTCACCCCAAGGCCCAGGTAACTAACAACTGTGGTTAGAGGAAGGACAAAAGAAAAAAATTATTTTACTCTGGAAAAAAGGGCAGGAGAAATTCCAGAGCCTAGGATCTGTAACAATACCATTAAAGGTCTTCTAGTGGTGGGAGAAGGCAGGAAGTCCTCTCCCTCCAAAGATCTTCCACAGATACAAAACAAAGTCTGCCATGAGGAGGGGAGGGAAAAAAGCTGTGATCTCAAGGTCCAGACACACCAAGCTTACCAAAGACCTTGAGGCTGGATCAAAACAACAGAGAAACTCCCAAGCCCTTACCATCTATTAAAAACAAAAGTGGTTTAACACTGGGGAAGGAGTGAAAGTGTAATAAAGGGAAGAGCATAAAAAGAAACACCTCTCTGTAGCATAGGTGAACAGGTACAGCTAAGAGCTGAGGGCTAAATAAAAACACTGTGAAAATCTCTCAAATATTCCAGCCCCACCCAAAGCACAGGCATCATTAGAGGAATCTGAAAGCTGCGGTACACGGAAGGTACTCACAACAGCAACAAAACCCAAACCCAGCTCAACTCCTGACTAGGCTAACTCAATCTCCCAAGCTTAACTGCCTGAGAAGAGGCATGCCCGTTTCCTAGAGTAACTACTATGCATCAGTCTAGGGTGCGTAACCATCCTGGTTAGCCCAGGTCTGTCTCAACTCATGGTCCACCTGAAGGGGTTGTCACTGGCCAAATGTGGGACAATTTAATAATCAATAGTAAGAGTAACTGCAGGAGACAGATGTGGCTCAAGCCCTTGGGCACTCGCCTACCACATGGGAAGTCCCAGGTTCAGTTCCCAGTGCCTCCTAAAAAGAAAAAAAAAAATGAAGACGAACAGACAGGAAGTGCAAAACAATGGGGGCGCGGGGGATAAATAAATAAATCTTAAAAAAAAAGAAAAGAAACAAGAGTAACTGTAATAAACTGAAAGAAAACAAATATGCTTAAATCCATGTGTTCATAATGGTATTTTAAAAACAATTAACTGGTCTTCACTGGAGGATTCTAGTGAACCAACTCACTTGAAAATCAGAAAATAAAAGGAAAGAGCATTTCCTCTAGGAACAGAACATAGGAAAAGAAAAGGCTTCTCTATACAGAAGCAATTGGCTAATAATGAAAAAGGAATGACAGAAGAGTGGCATTTTACAACCACTAATGAAATAATGGATCGGGCACTGAGCAGTTAACATCACAAAAGGAGTGAAATCAGGCATTATATGCCTCTTGACTGACAAATATAACACCATTTATAAAACAGTCTAGCTTTAAAAATAAAACAAGTAAACAAAGCTAAATCATTCTACAGACCAGAGATCAACAAACTACAGATTGACAGGCCCAACACCTAGTGCTGTAAGTAAGGTGTTCTTGGAAAACAGCCGCTCATTTACTTACTGTCTAGACTGCTTTCACACTGCAACAGCAGGTTTGGGTAGGTGGACAGAGACCTTCTGGCCCTCAAGCCTAAAATATTTACAGTCTGGTCCTTTTAGAACGAGTTGGCCAACCGCTGTATTAAGTATCTACCAAATGACAAAAACTACAAAGCACAGAAAACATGTTAAACCACAACAAAGAGATGAATGCAGCTAAATCAGGACAGTAAGATAATCTACAGAACCAACATGAAGAAAACTTCAAGAAAACAAAATGGCAAGACAAAAATAGAGACAGAGCAATAGGGAGATCAGAGAGATGGACAAGAACTTATAAACTAAAGAGTGAAGAAATATGGCGATAATAATGTGTGGACCACTCACAACAAGCAAAAAAAAAAAAAATCTATGAGCCAACTTTGAACATTAATTAGATATGTGATGACATTATGGAGTTGGAATATATGTGTGTTTGTGATTATGTGCACATGAGATTGAGTGTGTGTGTGTGTGTCTGTGTGTGGTTCCAGGTGTGATACGGTATTATGGCTATTAAAGAAAAAATCCTTATTTTTCAAAGATACATATTAAAATATGTACAAATTAAATGATATGAAATCTGGGATACACTTCAAAATAATACAAAGGAGAAGAATGAAGAGGGGATAAGAAGACTAGCTATGAGTTGATAATATTTTGGAGCTGAGTGAGGAAAATGAATGGCATATTGTATTACTGTTTTTATAAAATATATTTTTGAAATTTCCAAGAGAAAAGAAGGAATGCTATGGTAAATAGGATAAAATTTTAACTTTATAAAAGCAGAATTGGAAAACATTTAAATAAAATTAGAAATAAACTCAACAAGCTATTCTTTATATAAGGCATAAAAGAGATCAAGAGTTTAGATAACAATAAAAACCTCAAATGTTATTTGAAACACAAACAACGAAAAAGAGGAGATACAGAAGGTATTCAACACATTCAACACCTAGTTTACATTGAAAATTTACTCAAAACCAATTTGTAAAAAATTTATCTTTTTTATTTTTTTAAAAAGATTTTATTTATTTGTTCATTTATCCCCCCCCTTGCTGCTTGTGCTTGCTGGGTCAGCTAACCACGCTGTACGGGCGGGCTTGCCTTCACCAGGAGGCCCTGGGAACCGAACCCGGGGCCTCCCATATGGTAAACGGGAGCCCTACTGATTGAGCCACAGCCGCTTCCCTATCAATTACTTTTATACTCTTATAAATGATCTCCATGCCCCTAGTGTCACACAGCAGGGATCATTGCAGTAGCCTCCTTAAGCAGACTTTTGTAGCTAAAATGCATTCCTTTGTTTCCTCATCACTGTTTGGAAAAGAGGTGGTAGATACAAAAGGTTCTTGACAAAGCCCCATAAAAAAGGGGTCCCAAGCTGTGTTACCTAGGAATCTGAGTGGGCACAGTTCCAGATCAGGTAAAAGATATGAACTTTCAAAGGAAAAAGTTTTCACCTATAACAGGGGAAAAAAGGTGGGGGGAGAGTTGTATATTCTGCAACTTAATAGACTGAGAAAAAAAATGACATGGGATAGTATCATGTTCAAAATCAGAAACTGTGGCTGTGTGCTCTGCTTCTTATCTCTATTTGACACTACTCCAGGCCTTTGTATTACCTGGCCCTACTGGGCCATACAACTGGGGGATGAAACCTCCTTAGCCCAAGTTCAAAAAGAGATGCAGCCTAAACAATGGCTACTTACATTTCTTCTTTTTCTTTCTTTCTATCTGGTATCTTAGGTCATACTATTACAGCCTCTCCTTGGAATTACAAAATATGGACATGGTGTTTTTATGACTCTCTGAATTTATCTCACTTTTAAAATAATACTTACATTAGTAATCTGATTACCACCCACTTAGCCCCTCCATTTTGTATTTTAGTCTGCTGGGCCGGCTAAGGCAATACACCAGAAATGGGTTGGCTTTCACAATGGGAATTTATTAGCTTACAGACTTACAGTTCTGAGGCCATGAAAAATTTCAAATCAAGGCATCATCAGGCAATGCTTTCTCTCAAAGACCTGGCTGTCAGCTATCCTAGAATCTACTATCACATGTCAAGGTACACGACAACATCTGCTGGTCTCTCCCTTTTCCTCCAGTTTTGTCACTTTCAGCTTCCTCTTCTGTGGCTTGCTCTCCTGCGCTCTCGCCCTCGCGCGCGCGCGCGCTCTCTCTCTCTCTCTCTCTCTCTCTCTCTCTCTCTCTCTATTCATCCTGTTTACAAAGGACTCCAGTAAGAGTATTAAGATCGGGGTGGATCTGGCTCAAATGGTTGGGCGTCCGTCTACCATATGGAGGGACCTGGGTTCGATCCCCGGGACCTCCCAGTAAAATAAAAAATATATACATAGAAGGCGCATGGGCTGCCAGACTCTGTGCTGGTGAGCCGCCAGGCCCCAGGAGCCATGCAGCAAGATGATGACGTAATGGGAGGGAGACGCAGGGGAGAGACAAGACGAGATGCTCCGGAAGCTCCAGAAGCCAGGAGCAGAGGTGGCGCTGGCGGCAGAACACCTCTCTCCTACATCGGAGGTCTCCAGGATCGAATCCTGGTGAAGACTGGAGGAGGAGGATGAGAAGAGATGGCAGGAAACAGACACAGAGAATTGCCCAGCGAATGGACACAAAACAGCAAATGGGGAAGGCAGGGGGTTAAAATGGATAAAGTAAATAAATAAATCTTTAAAAAAAAAAAGAGTATTAAGATCCACCCTGGGCCACTTCTAACTGATGTAGCCTCATCAAAAGGTCCCATCTATAATAGGTTCACATCCACAGGAAGGGATTAGCTTTAAGAACATGATTTTCTGGGGTCCATCCAGCTTCAAACCGTCACACCTTGTCATGTCCCTTTCTACCAAGTTAATAAATTTAGTACTCAAAATGAATTTATCAAAGGAAAAAAATCTGGGGGGTGGGGAGCAGATGTAGCTCAAGCGGTTGAGCACCTGCTTCCCAAATGCAGTTCCAGTGCCTGCTAAAAACAAACAAAACAAAACAATAAAACCAACAAGTAAACAAATGAAAAAACCAACTCAGGGGAGCCAATGTGGCTCAGTGGTTGAACACCAGCTTCCCATATAGAAGGTCCTGGTTCAATCCCCAGCCCCAGTACCTCAAAAAAATAAAAATAAAAAATTAGGGTCTAGGGTGAGAGAACACCTAATTCAGCAGCACGGGAGGTGACCATGAAGGACCCTCCATGCCACAGAATGGATACGAGGCAGAGACCTAGCATGTTGTGATATGTTGTTGGAAAACTCCTGCAGCTGTAAGCAAAACCACTCTGTCAACCTATCAAGGCATAGGATCCTCTGCAGACTTATACAAAACATTGTACCCCAAATCAGCAGGTTATACATTCTTCAAGTGCTAATGGATCTTGCTTCATATAGAACACATATTGGGCCACAACACAGCTATGAATAAATTTAAGAAGATTAAATTATATGGGGGGGCGGATGTGGCTCAAATGGTTGGGCGTCCGTCTGCCATACGGAGGGACCTGGGTTCGATCCCGGGGACCTCCCGGTAAAATTTATATATATATTTATACACACATAGAAGGCGCATGGGCTGCCAGGCTCTGTGTGCCGGTGTAAAATACACACACACACACACACACACACAGAAGGCACATGGGCTGCCAGGCTCTGTGTGCTGGTGAGCCGCCAGGCCCCGGGAGCCATGCAGCAAGATGATGAGGTAACAGGAGAGAGACGCAGGGGAGAGACAAGACGAGATGCTCCGAAAGCTCCGGAAACCAGGAACCGAGGTGGCGCAGGTGGCAGAACACCTCTCTCCTACATCGGAAGTCTCCAGGATCGAATCCTGGTGAAGACTGGAGGAGGAGGATGAGAAGAGATGGCAAGAAACAGACACAGAGAGAGAATTGCCCAGCACATGGACACAAAACAGCAAATGGGGAAGGGGGAATTTAAAATGGATAAAGTAAATAAATAAATCTTAAAAAAAGGAAAAAATTTATATGAAGCACTTTCTCTGCTCATAATGGAATGAAT
>JAKSZT010000049.1:4979597-5033316 GCA_026826555.1 Tolypeutes matacus | reverse complement strand
GGAAAAAATTTATATGAAGCACTTTCTCTGCTCATAATGGAATGAATGGAATGAAGTTGGAAATAGGCAGGAAAAGGGAAATTGTGCAAATATATGGAAGCTAAACAACACACTCCTAAACAATCAGTGAGTCAAAGAAATAAAACTGCAAGAGAAATTAGTAGCTATCTTGAGACAAATTGCAATGAGAACACAACTTATCAAAACCTATGGGAAACAGAAAAGGCAATGATGAGACAGAAATTTATAACCCTAAATGCCTATATTAAAAAAGAAGAAAGAGCTAAAATCAAAGATGTAACTGAACAACTGGAGAAACTACAAAAAGAACAGCAAACCAATCCCAAAGCAAGCTGAAGGAAAAAAATAATAAAGATTACAGCAGAAATAAATGAAATTGAGAACAAATAAACAATAGAGAATATCAACAAAACCAAAACCTGATCCTTTGAGAAGATCAATAAAATCGGCAAACCCTAACAAAATCAGAAATGAATGGGTGGACATTACGTCTCACCCACAAAAAAAAAAAAAAAAAAGAGGATATTGTGTGGGAAATGGCTGTGGCTCACAGTACATTGTTCTAGCTAGGGCAATTAGACAAGACAAAAAAATTAAAGGCGTCCAAATAGGAAAAGAGGAAAAGAGGAAGTAAAACTCTCGCTGTTTGTGGATGACATGATCCTGTACTTAGAAAATCCTGAAGTATCCACAACAAACTAATAAATGAGTTCAGCAAAGTGGAAGGATACAAGATCAACACACAAAAATCAGTAATGCTTTTGTACACTAGTACTGAACAACCTGAGGAGGAAATCAGGAGGAAAATTACATTTTCAATAGCAACAAAAAGACTCAAATACCTAGAAGTTAATTTAACCAAAGAAGTACAGGACGTATATGCACAAAACTACAAAACAATGCTAAAAGAAATTTAAAAAGACCTAAACAAATGGAAAGACATTCCCTGTTCATGGATTGGAAGAATAAATATCGTGAAGATGTCAATCTTGCCCAAACTGATTTATAGATTCAATGCAATACCAATCAAAATCCCAACAGCTTACTTTATAGAATTAGAGAAGGCAATTACCAAATTCATCTGGAAGGTTAAGTGCACCCAAATAGCCAAAAGCATTCTAAAAAAGAAGAGCAATGTGGGAGGAATTTCACTGCCTGACCTTGAAACACATTACAAAGCTACAGTGGTCAAAAGAGCATGGTACTGGCACAAAAATAGACACATCAATCAGTGGAACAGAATTGAGAACCCAGAAATATACCCTCACCTATACAGTCAACTGGTTTTTGACAAACCTACCAAGCCCACACTAATGGGAAAAAACAGTCTCTTCAACAAATGGTGTTGGGAGAACTGGATATCTATAACCAAAAGAATGAAAGAGGACCCCTATCTCACTCCCTATACAAGATTCAACTCAAAATGGATCAAAGATCTAAATATAAAAGCCAGGACCATAAAACTACTAGAAGAAAATGTAGGGAAACATCTTCAAGACCTTGTAGTAGGTGGTGGTTTCTTGGACCTCACACCCAAAGCACGTGTAACAAAAGAAAAAATAGATAAATGGGACATCCTCAAAATTAAACACTTTTGCACCTCACAGGACTTTGTCAGAAGGGTGAAAAGGCAGCCAACTCAATGGGAAAAAATATTTGGAAATCACATATCTGATAAGGGTTTAATATCCAGGATATATAATGAGATGTTATAACTCAACAATAAAAAGACAAATGACCCAATTAAAAAATGGGCCAAAGACTTGAATAGACATTTCTTCAAAGAAGAAATACAAATGGCAAAAAAACACATGAAGAAATGCTCAACTTCACTCATGATTAAGGAGATGCAAATCAAAACTACAATGAGATATCATTTTACACCTATGAGAATGGCCACTATTAAAAAGACAGAGAACTACAAGTATTGGAGAGGATGTGGAGAGATAGGAACACTTATTCACTGTTGGTGGGAATGCAGAATGGTACAACCACTGTGGAGGACTGTTTGGCAGTTCCTAAAGAAGTTGAATATAGGCTTGCCACGTGACCCTGCAATACACGGTATATACCCAGAACTGAGAGCACTGACACAAACAGACATCTGCACACCGATGTTCATAGCCACATTATTCACCATTGCCAAAAGTTGTAAACAACCCAGGTGCCCATCAACAGATGAATGGATAAACAAACTGTGGTCTATTCACACGATGGAATATTATGCACTTGTAAGAAGAAACGAAGTCGTAAAGCATATGGCAACATGGATGAACCTGGAGAACATTATGTTGAGTGAAGCAAGCCAGACACAAAAGGATAAATACCGTATGAATGCGTTATGTGTTAGTATGAACCAAATATATTGTGTAACATATTGTTTGATCCAAAAAATAAAAAAAAATTTATATGTATCCATTACATTTAATTGAGAAATGTATATATTCATCTGTTTACTTTTTAGTTTTTAATTGTTTATATTTTCAATTATTAAATGTACAAATAAAGTTTTTTAAAAAAAAAAAAAGGATATTATGTGGGAAACGGCTGTGGCTCAAGCAATTGAGCTCCAGTTTACCATATGGAGGACCCCCAAGTTCGATCCCCGGAACCCCTGGGAGGTGGGGGGGAGGCATCCCAGACCTGTGCAGCGAAGCACTGTACCAAAAGATGATGATGCAACCAGATAGAAAAAAAAAAAACAGGTTATTATGAGAAACCATATGCCAACAAATTAGACAAGCTAGATGAAATGGATAAATTCCTAGAAATGCACAAACAACCTGCACTGACTGCACAAGAAATACAGGAACTCATCAAACCAATTACAAACAAAGAGATTGAATCAATCATCAAAAATCTTCCAACAAACAAAAGTCCAGGACCAGATGGTGTCACAGGTGAATTCAACCAAACATTTTTAGAAGAATTGATACCAATCCTGTTTAAAATCTTCCAAAAAATTGAAAAGGACAGAAAATTATGCAACACATTTTATGAAACCAATATCACCCTAATACAAAGCCAGATAAAGATACTACAAGAAAAGAAAATTACAGACCAACCTTTCCAATGGACACAGATGCAAAAATTCTCAAAAAAATGCTTGCAAATTGAATCCAACAGCATATAAAAACAATTACACATCATGATCAAGTGGATTTTATTACAGGTATGCAAGGGTGATTCAACATTAAGTATATCAATTAACGTAATACAAAGGAAAAAACCACATGATCATCTTGATTGATACAGAAAAGGCATTTGACAAAATCCACATCCTTTCTTGATAAAAACACTTCAAAAGATAGGTATAGAAGGAAAGTTTCTTAACATAATAAAGAGCACATATGAAAATCCTACAGCCAATATCTTACTCTATTGGGAGAGGTTGAAAGCTTTCCCTCTAAGATAAAAAACAAGACAAGAATGCCCACTGTCTTCACTGTTATTCAACATTGTGCTAAATGATGTGCCACACTAATGAAAGGTGTTTAAGTGGGATATTATTGGAGGTATGGGAGGTGGGGAACATGGGAATCCCTGTAATTTTTATGTAACATTTATGTAATTTAAGCATCTTTTAAAATATACATGAAAAAAAATAACACTTATGTAAGCAAATGCACATATATGCATGTATATTTATATATCATTTTACAAATATTGGTTTGTATTATGAAAAATTTGATTTTTACCCACAATAATTTAAAAAAAAAACATTGTGCCAGAAGTTCTAGCCAGAGCAATTAGGAAAGAAAAAGAAATAAAGGGCATCCAAATTGGAAAAGAGGAAGTAATACTCTCACTATTCACAGATGACATGATCGCATATTTAGAAAATCCTGAAATATCGACAACAAAGCTATAAGAGCTAATAAATGAAGTCAGCAAAGTAGCAGGGTACAACATCAACATGCAAAAATCAGTAGCGTTTCTATACACAAGTAATGAGCAAGCTGAGGAAGAAATCAAGAAAAAATATTCCATTTACAATAGCAACAAAAAGTCTCAAATATCTAGGAATTAATTTAACCAGGAATGTAAAGCTCTATATTTAGAAAACTACTAAACAATGCTAAAGGAAATCAAAGAAGTCCTAAAACAAATGGAAGGACATTCTGTGTTCATGGACTGGAAGATAAATATCATGAAGATGTCAATTCTACCCAAATTGATTTACAGATCAATGCAATAACCAATCAAAATTCCAAAAGCCTACTTTACAGAAATAGAAAAGTCAATAACCAAGTTCATTTGAAATGAAATACCATCCTAAAAAAAGAGCAAAGTCAGAGAACTCATGCTTCCTGATCTTGAAGTGTATTATAAAGCTATAGTAGTCAAAACAGCATATTATTGACATAAAGATAGACACACTGATCAATGGAATCAAATAGGTCAGAAATAGACTCTCACTTCTATGGTCAACTGATTTTCGATAAGCCTACCAAGTCCACTTTTCTGGGACAGAACAGTCTTCAACACATGGTGCCGGGAGAACTGGCTATCCATAAGCAAAAGAATGAAAGAGGACCACTATCTTACTCCCTATACAAAAACCAACTCAAAATGGATCAAAGACCTAAACATAAAAGCCAGGACCAAAAAAAAAAAAAAAAAATCCTTTTAGATAATGTAAGAGAACATCTACAAGACCTTACAGTAGGTGGAGGTCTCTTAAAGCTTCTATCCAAAGCACAAGCAACAAAAGAAAAAAACAGATAAATGGGACCTCCTCAAAATTAAACAGTTCTGCACCTCGAAGGACTCTGAAGAGGGTAAAAAAGCAGCCTACTCAATGGGAGAAAATATTTGGAAATCACACATCTGACAAGGGTCTAATATCCACGATCTACAAAGAGATCCTACAAATCAACAATAAAAAGACAAATGACCCAATTAAGAAATGGACAAAAGACCTGAACAGACATTTTTCTAAAGAATAAAAATGGCTGGGAAGCGGCTGTGGCTCAATCAGTGGGGCTCCCGTTTACCGTATGGGAGGCCCCGGGTTCGGTTCCCGGGGCCTCCTGGTGAGGGCGGGCCCGCCCGGACGGCGTGGTTGGCTGACCCGGCGAGCACAAGCAGCAAGGGGGGGATAAATGAATAAATAAATAAAATCTTTTAAAAAAAAAAAAAAAAAAAAGAATAAAAATGGTGAATAAAACATGAAAAAATGTTCACCATCACCAGGTATTACGGAAATGCACATCAAAGCTACAATGAGATATCATTTCACACCTACTAGAATGCCCACAGTTAACGAAACAGAAAACTACAAGTGTTAAAGAGAATGTGGAGAGATAGGAATGCTTATTTACAAAAAAAAAAAAAAAAAACGGTGGGGGGGGGAAATACACCAAATGTAAGCTATGGACTATAGTTAGTAGTATACTTGGATGATGTTCTTTCAAAATTTGTTACAAATGTTTCAAAACAACACAAGGTATTTATGGTGGGGTGAGCCCTATATGATGTTATGCATGTTTGTTTTTTAAGTTTACAACTTTTACTATACACTTACTGTTTATGTATGTTCACGTATAAACAATATACTTCAATAAATTGTTAAAATGAAAAAAAAAAAAGAAGCTATCATTTTCTGATTATCAAATGATTTTTAAAATCTCAGTGTAGGCTTAATGTAGGCAATGATGTGATAAAAATGGGATTTTGGTAGGCAGCTATAGAAATCTGGGAAATAAGGCGCTATTACCAGAGCTTTAGAATTAGGCTATGCTACAGTGCTTGTAACTCTAGATTTCTAACCAAAGGAAATAATCCAAAACACAGAAAAAACGGCTTGGTCAAGCAAGATTTCTATCATGCTTTTATTTATAATAGTAAAATACCTGTATGAAACCTCAATTTCCAGTAACATAGAAATTCTAGTCATCTAAAATTAAATTAACAGCCAGGGATAAAACCTGTACATTCAGTATAACTATAACTTTTTTCTCATTTACAGATCAAAAAAAGTTTAAAGAAAATATATCAAAATATTTAAAATGTTTTATATTGCATTTTGATTACATGAATAATTAAATCAATTATTTGATGCAATCCAAATTGGATAATCCTTGTTATGACTGTGAAGCACAGTATGAAGGTCTATAGGATATTCCATGATTTTCCAGAATGTTTATGTAAAATGTATAATATTCACTGTGTATGTAATTCTGAGGAGTCTCCTTGTTTTCTCAGACTCTATTTTTAAAGAAATTAATTTTATTGATACATATTAATAAAGCATACAATCCATCCAAAGTGTACAAAATAATCATATAGTTGTGCATTCATCACCTCAATCATTATTAGAACATTTTCATTATTTCAATAATAATAATAAACAAAAAAACAGGCAAAGAAACAAAAGATTTATCATCTCTCAATCTCTATGCTTCTCCTGCTGTACACAGTTGCTATTTCTGGCTATTCTTGCTTATTTACTTATTATAAAGCAGTTTTACTGAGATATCTTTACATACCATACAATCTATGCAAAGTATATAATCAATGGCTTTTTTTTTTATTTAAGATTTATTTATTTACTTTATCCATTTTAAACCCCCCCCCTTCCCCATTTGCTGTTTTGTGTCCATTCGCTGGGCAATTCTCTGTGCCTGTTTCCTGCCATCTCTTCTCATCCTTCTCCTCCAGTCTTCACCAGGATTCAATCCTAGAAACCTCCGATATAGGAGAGAGGTGTTCTGCCACCTGCGCCACCTCGGTTCCTGGTTTTTCAGAGCTTTAGGAGCATCTCATCTTGACTCTCCCCTGCGTCTCTCTCCTGTTACGTCATCATCTTCTTGCATGGCTCCCGGGGCCTGGCGGCTCACCGGCACAAAGAGCCTGGCAGCCCATGCGCCTTCTATGTATATATTTTTTATTTTACCGGAAGATCCCGGGGATCGAACCCAGGTCCCTCCATATGGCAGACGGACGCCCAACCATCTGAGCCACATCCGCCCCCCAATCAATGGCTTTTATAATCAAAACATTGTGCATTCATCACCACAAAAAAATCTGAGATCAATTTCCTTACTTGAGAAAAACTCCACACCCTTTAGCAGCCACCTCTCAATCCCTCTATCCTTCCCCAGCCCTACATAACCATTAATCTAATTTCATCTCAATTAATTTATATTTTATATAAATGGAATCATACAATATGTTCTTTATGCTGGTTTCTTTCACTTAGCATCATGTTAATTTTTTTTTGGTCTGGTATCAACATCTTGTAACATTAAAGTACATTTGTTCAGCTTTAAAACAGAACTTGATCTGTTTCTCACAGTCATTAAGTAATCTTAAATCTTCTCTTTAAAAAAGGTGACAAAATCTCTTGTGAATTACTGAATACACTTTTAATTTACTGCAAATAATTATGGCAGAAATTCTTGAGAAGTTTATATAGAATACTGAACTATTTTATCATTAAATGGAATTAAAGAATCAGTATGTTATTATACATATGTGTATCAGAAAGTGGGCCTTTCAATAGTTCTTCAAATATAACATTTACGGGACATAAAGCTAAACAAGACACATTTTAGAGTACCTAGACAACCCATACTTCCTTCTTAGATACTGCACTCTATGTTCAATTTCTAATGATGGAATGAATGGTGGTTGGGCACTGAGACAGTTTGAATGTCAGAGAGAGAGAGAGAGAGAGAGAGAGAGAGAGAGAGAAAGTTTTGCCCACAGCTGAACTACAAGGAGAGAAGCCTGAGAGGCTCAAAGAGATACCCAGGGAGAGACGAGCCATGTGCCTGATAGCTTACAGCTGAATTCAGGAAGAAAGTGGAGCAGCCGAGACTAAGAGAGGAGGCCCAGAAAGAGCCAAGCCCTATGCCTGGATGCCCACAGCTGAGCTCCAGGCGACGGCAGATTCTGGAGGGGAAGGCACAGACCTCAAAGAGACTGGAGGTCGTCTTGCTTCACCACAACGCAACTGACTTTGGTGAGAAAGCGTCTCTGCTGGTGCCTTAATTTGGACATTTCACGGCCTCTGAACTGTAAGCTTTTACCCCAAATAAATCCACACTATAAAAGCCAACCCATTTCCGGTACTTTTCATCACAGCCCTTTGGCAAACTGAAACAGGCACCCAGGCATTCTAGGTGAACGTACATCCTAAGCGCAGATCCTAGAACTGAGTTGCTCTGCTGGAGATTCAGAGCTGGGGCAGAGTCAGTTACCTGTTGGGAACTTAGCTAAAATGGCAAGCAGAAGGAGAGTTCATGGAGCAAGTAAATGAATAAGCAGAAACAGACTACAGAGAGAAGAGAAAAAGAGACCTGGAGGATCCTCAGCAAAGGTTTTCTGATTGGAGGTCCACTCCCAGGCAGTTGTGAGAAGCCCATCACAGCCTTTTGGCCAACTCCATTTGTACTTCAGTTTTACTACATTTAATTTCTATCTAGAACAAAGTCTTTGATCTTAAATCTAAACCCATGTTGTAAATATTGTTTCTAGAGAAAAACTAAATGTCAAATTTGAGTTACCTTGGTTTTTATGGGTTTTTTTGTTCACTCTTTATTTGAAATAATTTCAAGCTCATAAGACAGTTATAAAAATAATATAAAACCCATACAGAGAACTCCAACATACTGCCCCACCCAAGATACCCAAATGTACCAACGTTTAACATTTGGCCCCATTTGCCATGTCATTCTATCTGTTTGTCCATCTATCAATCTATTTTCTAAACATCTGAGAGCTGGCTGTATACATCATCCTCCTTGAACACATTATACTGCCATGTATATTTCCGAAAAACAAGGCTATTCACTAAATAACCACCTTAAGTAGAGTTATCAAGATCAAGAAATTTAACATTGATATAAAGCTTATAGTCTATATTCCAAATTTTTTCATATATTCCAATAATCTCTCTTTGACTTAATATATGTTGCCCAGCAACATAATCTCCGTGGTCAAATATAAGTATTTATGAAATCTTATCTCCTAACCAGTTACATTTAGCAGATTGTATATATAATGACCTATAATCTAGGAGTATCCAAGAAGCCAAATGAACATGAAAAAAACTGTTATTGGCAATTTCTATGTTGGTGGACTACAACGTTTTAATTCCATGAATAGGTTTAAGTAACTATTGTGTATTTCCATTTTCAGAAGTTTAGATCGGAATGTTCCCTTTGGAACTAAAAGAAGGAAAGAAATGATACTTTGAAGGAAATTATATTACCTTTAGTAAACCCTGTTAAATAAAATCAATCTCTGAGCCTTAGAAGTGAAGTTGAACTCAGAAGCACAAAACACACAATGAACAAATACAATGAACAGAATTTACTAGTAGTCCCTGAGGAAAAGCAAAACAATACAAAAGAAATCTATGTGCAAGTATATGTGGGGGGGGGCGGGTGGAGACAGAGGCGAAGAGAGAATCTAAAAAGAGAAACTCAAAATAAGAAAAAGGGGAGTACCAAAAAGGGCAAAAGAATTTTTCTATAGATATAACTGCAAGACTGTCTCAAACTACCAACTAGTATTTGCTATATTATCATATACCATAATTGTTTTGGCTCACAATATGGGCAGGTTCTATGAAAAAATCACGGTTATTTTTTCTTTCTCATACATGTATGTATAAATAACATATATACCGAGAAGCGGCTGTGGCTCAATCAGTAGGGCTCCCATTTACCATATGGGAGGCCCTGGGTTCGGTTCCCAGGGCTTCCTGGTGAAGGCAAGCTCGCCCGCACGGCGTGGTTAGCTGATCCAATGAGCACAAGCAGCAAGGGGGGGATAAATGAATAAATAAATAAAATATTTTAATAAATAAATAAATAAATAAATAAATAACATATATAGGTTTTGCTTTACCAAATGATTATATTCTCTAGAAAAGAAAAAAGCATCTAATTGCCTATCTGAGGAGCTAATATAAAGTATCAAACAAAACCAAAGATTTATCAGAAATATACAAAGGCAAATATTTAAGCCTTCAGTAAGAATGTGAATTTATGTTGGGCCCTTATTACCACCGTGTTAATATATGCGAGCAAACAACTTGTAGACACAAGATTTTATAAACAAGGTAATAACAAGTCTCACCATTTTAGGCAAGAATGAATCAATGTAGTGTCTCAGTTCTAAGAAACACTTCAGTTCACTCATGATTCCCTTCTACACCCACTCTTACCTCAGATGGTGCTGATGTGCTTAGTACTTGCCTCCTTAAATCTGATTTTCCTCCTCCCTCATCTTCTGACCCATCACCTAGAGGCACCTGTGCCCTCTGCTTCCGTCAGACCCTCTCTGCCGTCCCCTGTGAACACTGGGACAGCCTGCGGTGCACACAGTGTCTCTACGCACCTGCTCTTGCCTCTTCTATCCTCCCTCTCCCATTCCTCCTTCCTCCTACCCACTGGAAGGACAGATCTGAACGTATCCTTCCCACGTATAAAAACCCTTTGACAGGGATGAAGTTCAAGCGCCTTCACCTGACACACAAGCCCGTGAAAGGCTGGCTCTTGGCAAGCCCTCTGGCGTAGCAACCATCACGTTCGCGGGCATAGCAACACTGCCCTTCTCCCTCAGCACCACCCCTTATCCTCTCTCTCCCCGCTACTTCCCACATGAGCAAACACTGGCAAAACTACTGAGTGGAGAAACAGATGTCTCTCCAAGAATTGTGGGAGATTTCAATACACCACTCTCAGCAATAGATGGAACATTTAGACAGAGGATCAATAAGGAAAAAGAGAACTTGAATAATATGATAAATGAACTAGACCTAACATATATAGAACAATGCACCCCAAAGCAGCAGGAAACAATTTTTCTCAAGTGCTCATGGATCATTCTCCAGAATAGACCACATGTTAGGTCACAGATCAAGCCTCAATGAATTTATAAAGACTGAAATTATACAAAGCACTTTCTCTGACCACAAAGGAATGAAGCTGGAAATCAATAATGAGTAAGGAATAGGAAAAATCACAAATACATGAAGTTAAACAAAACAATCAGTGGTTCAAAGAAATTACAAGAGAAATCAGTAACTACCTCGAGATGAATGAAAATGAGAGCACAACATATCAAAATTTATGGGATGTAGCAAAGGCAGTGCAGAGAGAGGGGAATTTATAGCCCTAAATGCCTACACTAAAAAAAAAAATAACTACACACTTGGAAGAACCAGAAAAAGAACAGAAAACTACTCCCAAAGCAAGCAGAAGGAAAGAAATATATACATGATTAAGTTGGTTTTATCCCAGGTATGCAAGGGTAGTCCAACACAAGAAAATTAATTAATGTAATACGCCACATTAACAAATCAAAGGGGAATAGTAACAGCCAATCATGGGCTCCCCTGGCTCACAGACAGCACCTGGAGGATTCAGACAAGCTGTAACTTTGTCTAAGACACTTTCCCACTCTTTCCTCAGCCCTGATAGGCTACTTAAATGTACCTGTTCAGTACTTCTAGAATACTTACACATACTGCCCTGTTTAAGAATCACTGATTTATGCAGCCCCCTCCTACCAACAGAAGCTCTTCCAATGCCTAATACCTCTAATACTGTCTGGGACCTTTAACAGGGCATTCCATAAATGATGATGAGACCAATGGATGACGGGTGGGTGACATGTTTAGCTCCACTATCTTTCTGAAACCTAATTTTTAAAATGGCACAAACAGGAGTCCTAAAAATCAGAGAATATTTAGTGTTTTCAAACATTTCTTTCACCAAGACATTAAATTTGTTGAACAAAAATTCTTTTGAACAGAGCAGGTACAGTTCAGTGATTGAGGACCTGCTTCACATGTATGAGGGTCCTGGGTTCAATCCCCAGTACCGCCTAAAAACAAAACTAAAAAAAAAAGTTTCTTGATAATTATCTACCACTATTCTTTTTGAAAAAAATGAGGGTTAGATTTGCAATTTCTAAAATTTCCTCTAATTTTAAACTTTTACAGTTCAGTGACACCATGTTTTTTCCTGTGTTTTTGTTTGTTTATTCTTTTGATCTATTATGATCCTCCCTAATCATAAAAAGTCTTTCCTTTAGGACCATCCAATAAATATTCAATTAAAAAGCATGTCTACATCATCTGCCAACTATTCTCTATGGAAACTGTTCCTTTCTATGATGAATGCTTCCTTGCCTCTGAAGAGAACAAGCCCCGCCCATTTAAAAAAAGCTCATAAACCTCTATGTTGCACCAATCTTCACATTTCTTGAAAAACTGTTAAAAGGTATTTTAAAGGTAACATAACATATACCACTTATTATGTCTACTAAAATGTATATGTTGGGAAGCGGATGTGGCTCAAGCAATTGAGCTCCCGCCTACCACACGGGAAGTCCCACGTTCGGTTCCCAGTGCCTCCTGGAGAAGACAAGCTAGACGGCAAGATGACACAACAAGATGATGCAACAAGGAGACAGAAAGAGGAAACACAATGAGAGAAACAACAAAGCTGGGAGTCCCAGGTTTGGTTCCCGGTGCCTCCTAAAGAGAAGACGAGCAGACACAGAGAGCACACAGTGAATGGACACAGAGAGCAGACAGCGAGTGTAAGCAATGGGGTGGGGGGGCCGCATAAATAAAACTTTAAAAAATGTATATGTTAGTGAAATGAGGAATTGATACATGTAGCAGAAGAAAACAAGAGTGGTCGAAAATAAAAATAGGACTTTAATGGCAAATGGTATAAACACTGACCATTATATATTTAATGCCATGTAGAAAATTTAACAACACTGAGCAAGTCAATAGAGTGAATTCTCTGCAACTTACGTACATTATATAGATAATATAGAAAATCTACTTTTCTATCATTCCCAAATTTTCTTTTATTTTTTCTAAATCACACGATATGTTCAAGTGACACAGGATTGTTCATTATTCTCGGAAGATGCCTTACCCCCTCCCCTTTGCACCTGCTACCCTAGAATAGGTAACTCTGCCTGCGATTACCATTTGATCCTCTTCTTAAATAACTTCCTACTTACACTTCAAAGCCTGACCATCTCTTTATGATGCCTTATTCAATTCTGGGGAAGGGAGCAGTCCAATCCAAGTGTCAGACTAGAAAAGCGTTGGCCCCTGGGGTGTCAGCCATGGAGGGAGGAAGGGACAGAGTCAAACTGAAACTGGGTATCAAATCCCAAGAAGGGTGAAATGGTCATCCAGACAGGAAACAGCAGCAGCCCAGCACAGGTGTGGAACCTGAACAAGGTAAGGATGGCATCTGCATTGGGGAGTAGCACCAAGTGGAGCACTGTTACATATAGGAGGGATGGACAAAATATGCAAACACACTGAGGATAATGAAAGTCAGAGTTTTCACTATCTAAGAGGAGAGTCATAAATATGGAAAGGGTAAAACCAGAAGGAAACTTCTGTCGTTGGATTAGATTATGAGAAATCACTCTGAGCTTATAGTTTTCAACATGGATGGATGGATGGATGGATGGATGGATGGATGGATACAAGTGTGTTGTGTATGTCCATATATTGATCACCAGTATCACTGTGACCTCACAGTTTTCAATAGATATAGACAGACACAGAAAACTATTAAGATGTAAACGTGAGTATATGTCTCTCTCTGTATGTATATACAAACACATATAATGAGCACACTTAGCACCCAGCTCGGTTTCTAAATATCATTCTCCACTAAAGGAATCAGGGCTCTTCGAAGAAATGGTGATTCCAGGGCCTGAGCAGGAAAGGTACAGGATGAGCCTGAACACACTGCTGTGTCTGAGGAAGTAAGTGCTCCCAGGATGATGTCAACATGACAAGAAGCTTAAAATGGAGGATCCCACCAGCCAAACCTGAGACAACTTGAGCATCAAAATAAAGGATAGTAATGGAATGTGTCCCATCAAAATAAAACAGTACTCCATAAATCCATGCTAATATAAATAATTGGGGAGTGGAGAAAGCTTTTCTTTACAGTAGAATACCAGTTAATGAATGTAAAAAAAATCATGAAATTAGAAAACCATCCTTTGCCGTTAATCACAGTAATAAATTAATTCAGCCCAGAAACTTGGCCAAGAATGGATGTTATAACCAGTGGGTAAAAGTCTAACTATGAAAAGAGTATGTACTTAGTTAAATACTTTCCCACAAAATGCTTTTTAATTATCAAGAAGAAAAAAAGATTAACCTCACAGTGAAGAAGCTTGACAGGTACCACCTTAACCAAGTGATGAAGGCAGCATCACCATTCACAGGAAAATCAGAAAGCATGCTAGGGTATATGGAGGAAAACACAGCATCACTTCTGTGATTTGCCAGCCCAAAACACATCACCTGAATTTAATCACGGGGAAGCATCAGACAAGTCCACACTGAAGGACATTCTACCAAACAACTGGCCTATAGGTGCGTAAGTATTAAAGTCTGGAATGTCAAGGAAAGTCTTAGTTATTCTTGGGGATTAAAGGAGACTAAAGAAACATAATACATCTTTGTGATCATTTTGCTACGAAGGATATTACGGGAAACTGGAAACATGAATGAAGTCCATGGATTAGATGGCAATAATGTATCAATGTTGGTTCCTGATGCTGGTGGCTGTATTCCAGTTATGTGGGAGAATGTCCTTCTTTACAGGAAAGGCACACTTAAATATTTAGGGGTGATAAAAACTGGCAAGTTACTCCCAAATTGTTTAAAGGAGGAAGAGCTCTATTATTCCTGTAACTTCTCTATAAATTAGAAATTATTTCAAAATTAAAAGGAAAAACTAGTATTTCAAAAAATGAGCTTCGAAAGTACTAACAAAAGAGTTATGTATTAGGATAGAGATTTTCTATGCATGGCATCAAAAGCAGAAACAGTAAAGATAAAGAGCAGCCACGTGAATTACATAACAATTCTAACTTCTATACTAGAGAGCATTAACCTGCCAGAATACCAACGATGAAAACCAGAGACACATGATGAAAGTTAAAAAGCACAGTTTACATTATAGGGCAAAAACATATATAACAAGTACACAGGACAAAAAAAAAATATCCTTATTATTTAAAAAAATACTTACAAAGGAAAAAGAATAACATTAAAATATAAAAACGAACAAACCTAAATAACATTATCGATTATTTTTGGATTTCATACACATGAATGAACTCTGTGCAAGGCTTATAGTTAGCCTTGATTGTAGCCCACAGACAGGTAGCAGTGCTATCTATCTCCTAGCTTTTATGCCCTTATTTTTATTCAACTGGTATTAATGTTATTCTGCTGAAACTACTTTTTTTTAACATGGTAGGCAAGAGATTTGAAACATTGGCTTTTGCTATGTGCACAATGAAATAAAAAATGAGTAGTTGAAGGTGGTCCTGATGGGTTCACTTCCCAAGGTCAGATTAAAACAATTATTTCCTATAAAATTCTGGAGGCAAGAAATGAAAAGAAAAGCTACCCGTTCGTGTGTTTTTATTAACAGAATAACGCAATAAAAATGTAATGTCTTTTAAAGAAATAAAAAAAGACAACAATTACATTTTTTAAAATCTTAAAGACATTTCACCTTACTAGTACTCAAAAAGAAATCACTCTAACACTGTAATATTTATCACTAAAAAAATAGCAAGCTTTCTTTTAATGGAAACACATAGCACGCTTAACAGGATACACAGTATGAGCAATCATAGTTATTACTAATATAGATTGGAAACTTCATTCTAGAGGACAACTTCATACTACACACGTATTCAAGCTTTCAAAATGTTCCTATCCTTTACAAAGAAATTCAGCTGGCCCTATGAAAATTATTGGACAAGTCTAGGGGAGGTACTACCTGCCAGACACCAAGCTACGCCTTTCAACATCAAGGGGTTCCTTAATTGCAATTATTGATAATACTATGAATCCTCTAAAAATAATGGCAACAACATAATTGACTGATACAAAAAGAAGTTCACTGTTATCCAATATTGTACTAGAAGTTCAAGCTAAGGCAGCTGACAAGAAAAAAAAAAATTAAAGGCATCCAAATAGGAAAAGAGGAAGTAAAACTCTTACTGTTTGCAGATGACATGATCCTGTACTTAGAAAATCCTGAAGTATCCACTACAAAGCTACCTGAGCTAATAAATGAGTTCAGCAAAGTGGCAAGATACAAGATCAACGTGCAAAAATCAGTAATGTTTTTGTACACTAATACTGAACAATCTCAGGAAGAAATCAGGGGAAAAATTCCATCTTCAATGGCAACAAAAAGACTCAAATACCTAGGAATTAATTTAAGCAAAGAAGTACAGGACCTATATGCAGAAAACTACAAAACAATGTTAAAAGAAATTTAAAAAGACCTAAACAAATGGAAAGACATTCCATGTTCATGGACTGGAAGAATAAATATCGTGAAGATGTCAATCTTACCCAAACTGATTTATAGATTCAGTGCAATACCAATCAAAATCCCAACAGCTTCAGAATTAGAGCAGGAAAATTCATTTGGAAGGGTAAGTGCTCCTGAATAGCCAAAAGCATTCTAAAAAAGAAGAACAATGTGGGAGGAATTTCACTGTCTGACCCTGAAACATATTACAAAGCTACAGTGGTCAAAACAGCATGGTACTGGCATAAAGATAGACACATCAATCAGTGGAATAGAATTGAGAATCCAGAAATATACCCTCACCTATACAGACAACTGGGTTTTTTTTTTGTTTTTTGGGGGGATTTTTAAAATTTATTTACTTTTATCCATTTTTACCCCCACCTCACCCCCATTTGGGCTGTCTTTGTGTCCATTCGCTGGGCAATTCTCTGTGTCTGTTTCCTGCCCTCTCTTCTCATCCTTCTTCTCCTATCTTCACAAGGATTCGATCCTGGGAACCTCCGATGTGGGAGAGAGGCGTCCTACTGCCTGCACCACCTCAGTTCGTTTTTCGGCGCATCTTGTCTTGGCTCTCCCTTGTGTCACTCTCCTGTTACGTCATCATCTTGCCGCGTGGCTTGGCAGGGCCTGACGGCACACCCGTGCACGGGGCCTGGCAGCCCGCATGCCTTCTATATTTTTCTCTATTTTTACTATAGGTCCCAGGGATCGAACCCAAGTCCCTCCATATGGTAGGCAGACGCCCAACCATTTGAGCCACATCCACCCCCCAACTGGTTTTTGACAAACCTACTAAGCCCATGTTAACGGGACAAAACAGTCTCTTCAACAAATGGTGCTATGAGAACTGGATATCTATAACCAAAAAAATGAAAGAGGACCCCTATCTCACTCCCTATACAAGAATCAACTCAAAATGGATCAAAGATCTAAATATAAAAGCCAGAACCATAAAACTACTAGAAGAAAATGTAGGGAAACATCTTCAAGACCTTGTAGTAGGTGGTGGTTTCTTGGACCTCACACCCAAAGCACGTGTAACAAAAGAAAAAATAGATAAATGGGACCTCCTCAAAATTCAACACTTTTGCACCTCACAGGACTTTGTCAGATGGGTGAAAAGGCAGCCGACTCAATGGAAAAAAGTATTTGGAAATCACATATCTGATAAGGGTTTAATATCTAGGAAATATAAAGAGATGTTACAATTCAACAATAAAAAGACAAATGACCCAATTAAAAAATGGACAAAAGACTATGAATAGACATTTGTCCCAAGAGGAAATACAAATGTCAAAAAAAGAAACACATGAAGAAATGCTCAACATCACTCATGATTAAGGAAATGCAAATCAAAACTACAATGAGATATCATTTCACAACTAACAGAACAGTCACTATTAAAAAGACAGAGAACTACAAGTGTTGGAGAGGATGTGGAGAGACAGGAACACTTCTTCACTGTTGGTGGGAATGCAGGATGGTACAGCCACTGTGGAGGACTGTTTGGCAGTTCCTAAAGAAGTTGAATATAGACTTGCCATGTGACCCAGCAATACCACTACTGGGTATATACCCAGAAGAACTGAGAGCAGTGACACGAACAGACATCTGCACACCGATGTTCATAGCGGCATTATTCACGATTGCCAAAAGGTGGAAACAATCCCGGTGTCCATCAACTGATGAATGGATAAACAAACTGTGGTCTATTCACACGATGGAATATTATGTAGTTGTAAGAAGAAATGAAGTCGTAAAGCACATGACAACATGGATGAACCTGAAGGATATTATGTGAGCGAAGCAAGCACGACACAAAAGGACAAATACTGTATGACTGTGTTACTATGAACCAAATATATTGTGTAGCATATTGTTTGATTCAAAAAATAACTTGATTGTATCCAGTACATTTAATTGAGAAATGTATGTATTTATTCATCTGTGTTTACTTTTTAGTTTTTTGTTGTTTCTATTTTCAATTATTAAATGTACAAAATAAAGTTAAAAAAAAAAAAAAAAAAAAAAAAGTACAGGGTTAAGTTTTAAAAATGAACAAAACAGAATAAGCCTCACATGGGAGGTCCCGGGTTTGCTTCCCAGTACCTCCTAAAAGGAAGACGAGCATACAACGAACAAAACAGAATGAGCAATATGATCCATTATTTTTAAATGTATATATTTATAAGCAAAACAGCACAGAAAAAAATCTGGAAGGACAATAATAGTAAAATTTAAGATGATTTTTATCTTAAATTTTCTGATTCCCTTTTCTGTACTTTCAACTTTTAAAAACACATAGTAATCTACATAATCAAAAGGATCTTAAATACAAAAATATCTAAAACCTTAAAATTGACTGCAATGACAGTTTCATCCAGATGGAATAAAGCAACAGTAACTCTCAAGTTAAATGGTAAAACTAAATTTAAAGGCACACTGGATAATGGAAAAATCTTCCACATGCTGGAAAATATGAAACTATAATATATATTTAGGGGAGCGGATGTGGCTCAAGCGATTAGAGTGCCCGCCTCATGGGAGGTCCCGGGTTCATTTCCCAGTGCCTCCTAAAGAAGTCAAACAATGAGCAAACATCAAACAAAAACAATGAGCAAACAACAAGCAAAAACAAAACAGGCAGGGAGTGGATGTGGCTCAAGCAGCTGAGCACCCGCCTTCCACACGGGAGGTCCCGGGTTTGGTTCCCAGTGCCTCCTAAAGAAAAAACAAGTTTTGGATGAATTGTATGCTCTGTTGATATGTATCAATAAAACTGATTTGTTTAAAAATAAAAAACACAAAGGATAAAAATCATAGCATGTAGAAGTGCAAGAAAAAGCATTTCATAAATATCAACACTTATCCATTAAAAGTAAAGTATCTCTATTTCACACCCACTTGAATGACTATAATTACTTTCTGTGGATATAAATGTCAATTGAAAATAAATTAAGAGAATAATTGAGGAATGTATAAGATAGTGATTTTGGTGGTGGAAGAAGACTGTGGTTAACAGCATAAATATAAGAATGTTCTTCTTTTACAAAAGTGCTAAGAATATGGTGATAACATGGGAAAGTACAACCAATGTAACATATGGACAACAGTTAAAAGTAATATTGTAATATTTTGCAGGATTGGCAAGAAGATATACTTTTCAACCTAAGGGACAATAGAGGGGTATAAGTGGGTATGGGATTTTCCCTTTTGGAGTAGTCAAAACGTTCTAAAATTGAATAAGGTGAAGACAGCACAACTCTGTGATGAAAATGAGAGCCACTGAGTATACACTTTGAATGGAGTGTACAAAGCATGGGACTGTATAACACAGGGAATCCAGTGGTGGATGATGACTGTGGTTAACAGGACAAATACAAGAATGTTTACTTCTGAACAATAACAAATATATAATATTAATATAGGGTATTAATAATTGGCTAGGTTGGGGCGAAAATACACCAAATGTAAGGTATGGGCTATAGTTAGTAAGATTTTGATTATTCTTTTTCATAGTTTGTAACAAATGTTTTACAACAATGCAAGGTGTTGGTGATGGGGAGAAATATGGGGGCCGTGTATGATGATATACATGCTTGTTTTGTAAATTCACAAATTTTATAATACACCTATTGTTTATGTATTTTCATGTATGAATGATGGAATTTAAAACAATAAAATTTTGTTTTAAAAAAAAGAAAAAACAGACAGCAAGCAGACAACAAGCCAAAAAAAACAATGAGCAAAAACAATGAGCAAACAGATGAAGGTGCCATCTGAGTAGAGGGAGAGAAAAGAAAAAAAAAGAAATGGAAAAAAAAAAAAAAAATATATATATATATATATATATATATATTTTTTTTTTTACTAAATCAAGACAAAGTTACAGAGAAAAGAAATCACATATTAACTAAAAAATATTTTAAGCCAACAATAATGCTAAAAAATTTTGCAAAAAAATTTCTAATTAAAAAATAATAATAATAGGTTGGGTTAAGGGAAAAATACACCGTGTAAGATACGGACTATAGTTAACAGTAATACTTTGAGGGTGCTCTTTCATAATTTATAATAAATGTTTCCAAACAATGCAAGGTATTGGCGGTGGGGTAATGTATGGGAGCCCTGCATGATGTTATACATGTTTGTTTTGTAAGTTCACAACTTTTACTAAATACTTATTATGTATGTTCACATATGAATGATATACTTCAATAAATTTTTTAATGAAAAAGACTGTATGATAACTTAATAAATATTATGCCAAATACTCAATTCAAATTTCAGAAAAATTTGATACTTGAAAGAGAAACAAAGATCAGTAGCTCTTAAAGGACAAATCTATAAGGATTAATCTTCTAAATGTCAGAATACTGAATACCAAGATTTGTATAAAAAGGTAGTAGAAGTTTTCTGTTTTTGTACTCTTGTGACCTCAGGAACATAATATTTAATAAATGTAGCCTAATATAGTAATTATATTGTTTTCCAAACCTCTAAATTTATTTTTAAAGGAGAATTATAATAATAAAAAAACATACAAGGAAAAATTCCTTTAAACTTCCTAGTTTTGAAACAAAAAATATTATATTCAAATAGCAAAATAAAATAATATCCACTGTACCTTATTATAACGATCATGTGGAACAGACTGTAAAACAATTGGTTCCATTGTAGAAACATTGGCAAATTGTACCTCTGGAATATACAGGGCACAAACCACATGAGCCCAACCTAAAAATAAATAAAAATAATGTCATTAAATTTTCAATAAAGCTTTTTCAAAGAAAAAAAGAAGATCCATTAAACACCTATTTAAGCAAATGTACAACAAAAATTAACAAATTCTCATTTTTAGCTAACTTCCACTGCTTCAGAAGAGTCAAACCACGACTGAAAAAAGCACTCTCCAGTCATTTCTCCATTTTTTATGTACAGTAGCATAAAAAAAGGGAAACATTTTTAAGTTTGAATGCTGGGACTCGTACTAAGTAGAGCAGTAGATCAAATAATTTGGACCACATACTACTATTTCTGAAAAACACTATACAATCATTTAATAGTATTTAAATAGTTTAATACTTAAGGTAAATATTGTAATACCCCAATCTTAATATTTCAAGTGTCATTAAATTTTAATTTCTATTTAACTTAATGTTTTGGTTATCATTAATGCTTATTTTACTACTTTTAATTTCTCATCTAAAATATTTTAACAATAATATTACATTTTAATTTTTGGTTTAGTTTTTTAAATGTGACTGAAGTGGTATCAAAGAGCTGATATGAGGGTGAAGAATTACTGGGCCCAAATTGGAAAAGGATGAAAGTCCAAAGAGGTGGGTACAGTTTTGACCACGTCTGTCCAGGGGACAGCTGCAGACTCAGAGGAAGCAGCTGAAAGGCTAAGAGGGCTCAGAAGACAACTGGTACAGGGAGAAGAGGTCACAGACAACAAGACAGAAGAGGAACCAGCAAGCTCTTCATCTCTCAGCTGCAAGCCAGTAGTAAGAGTGAATGAAAAGTACACACGCAGCTGGAATTTCATAGTCTCAAACTCTGAAATTTCACCAAAATTATTCTAACGAACAAATGCCCCTAGGCACCAGATGGAAGCAAATTTAAATTCTTTTTGGAGGAAAACAATATCATCTTGTGCACAAAAAATTTCTATAATTTGGTAAAGTATCAACACAATAATAAAAATTTAAAAAACCAAGCATGTGACAGACAAGAAAGTGAATGAAAACTAGCAGAAGAAGAAAAAAGAAAAATCAAAAGATTTGAATTTTGGGGTTAACAGACATGCACATCAATGTTTATTATTTTCAAATACATACAAGACAAAATTTAAAATGTATGCAGAGAACTAGAAACTAACAAAACAAATACAAATTTCAGAACTAAAACAAAGAAACTTAAAAAATAATAGATGGGATTAACAGTGGTTTAGACATGAATGAAGAGAATTAGTGAACAACACAATAGGCCAAAAGAAAATATCCAGAATATAGCACAAAGACAAAAGGTTGAAAACAGAAAGCGGGCAGGAGACCTAAAGAATAAAGTAAGCAGATCTAATTCACATGTAAGTGAACTCCCAGAGGAACAAGGAAAGGAAGATGATACAAAAGCAATATTTGAAATGATGATAACTAAAACCTTTCCAGAACTGATGAAAGGCAGCAAGCCATGGACTACAGAAGCACTATAAACCCCCAAGGGGAAATAAAATAATCCACATCTCTACAATAATATTTAGAGGCTTCAACATGCCACTCACATCATTAGATACAACTAGAAAGAAGACCAACCAGGAAACAGAGAACTTGAACAATATGATAAAAGAGTTATACCTGACAGACATACACAGAACTTTGCATCCCAAACCAGCAGGTTATACGTTTATCTCAAGTGCTCATGGCTCATTCTCCAGGATAGACCACACTGGACTTTCATCGGAGCCCCTGGCTTGCAGCCTGCCTGCGGAACCTGGACTTGTATCTCCCCACAGCCACGTGAGACACTCTTATAAAATCTCACACTATTGACAGATATCTCCTGTTCATTCTGTTTCCCTAGAGAACCCTGACTACTACAGCTTGGTACCAAGAGTGGGGTTGTTCTTGAGGAACAGGATCTTAAACATGGGATGTCTGAGGTGGTTCTGGGAGTTTTGCAATTGGCTCTCTACTCTAATTGGACTCAAGGGTACTAATGACTCCCTTTCCAATAATGAAGAGGCCACCAAACAGTCCATGGCACGAGTTGGCAATGGAGATATGCAAAATATCATCACTGGATTCCCCTCCTTCCACTCTTATAAGAGGCAAGGATCTGGGTGAGAGTGTTCTCAACACCTTAACAGAGTTTTGTGGAGTCAAAAGGTATAATGTGGGAAGCGGCTGTGGCTCAATCAGTGGGGCTCCCGTTTACCATATGGGAGGCCCCGGGTTCGGTTCCCGGGGCCTCCTAGTGAAGGCAAGCCTGCCCGCATGGCGTGGTTAGCTGACCCAGCGAGCACAAGCAGCAAGGGGGGGATAAATGAATAAATAAATAAAATCTTTAAAAAAAAAAGGTATAATGATGTTGGCTGGCTCCTCCTAGATACTCTGGGTACAGTTACAAAAGAAAGAGATGAGCTAAAGGTTTCAAATTTACAACTTAAAAGTCACATGAATGATGTGAAAGTTTCTATGTGAGCTCTGAAAGAAAATCCTGTCTCCTGCAGCCACAGGCTTGATAAATCTGAGAACCAAACTCAGACTCTCATTGTACAAGTAGCAGAATTACAAAGGAAACTAAAATCTCGACCCTGCCACGACTCCGCTGGGTTTCTGCAGTTAAAGTAAAGGCACTGATTGGAAAGGAACCCAGAAGATTGGGATGGAGACATATGGGATGATGATAATATTGGCAGGGACACTGGAACCCTATATTCTGCTGAAACTTTACCAGATAAACCTGCAATGGCCTGCCCTGTGGAGACCACACCTTGTCAACCCTTTATCACCCAGCCTCCAGCCTGCCCCAGGGAGTCCAAGTACCAGCCAAACTCCAGCCTGCACTGCCCAGCCTCCAGCCTGCCCTGAGGAATCTGCATCCCAACCCCTGCCTGAAGAGATTAACCCTGTCTCACCAGAAGAAAACCCAAAGGAATGCCCTGAGGTCAGTAGCTTGTAAGATATTTCTAATCCTTCTCCTTACCCAGGTCCACTACCCCTCTTGCTTCGAGATCTATTACTAGCCTAAAGTCACAGCAAGGCCCCAAAGGTAAAATACAAAGCGTGACCCATGAGGAAGTACGCTATACTCTGAAAGAACTGCATGAGTTTTCCAACTTATATAGACAGAAATCAGGGGGATATGTGTGGGAATGGATACTAAGGGAATGGGATAACGGTGGCAGGAATATAAAGTTGGGTCATGCCGAATATATTAATAAGGGCCCACTAAGCAGAAATTCTGGATTCAATGCTGTAACTTGAGGGGTTAGAAAGGGCTCTAACAATTTGTTAGGGTGGCTGACTGAAACATGGACCAAAAGATGGCCTAGCACGTCTGAAGTTGAGATGGCCGATTTGCACTGGTATACAGTAGAAGAGGGAATTCAAAGGCTTAGAGAGATTGGAATGCTAGAATGGATTTACCACTTGAGACCTGCCCACCACCCCAGGAATGTCCAGAGGACACACCTTTAACCAGGACTGTGAGGAATAAATTTGTAAGACTAACTCCATCTACCCTGAAGAGCTCTGTGGTTGCTCTTCTCTGTAGTCCAGATATTACTGTAGGGAGGGCAGTAATGGAATTAGAACCCTTGAACATTATGGGAATGATGGAATCTGAGACCAGTAAAGGTCAAGTATCCACAGTTAACCACCAAAGACAAGGATGCAGATTCAAGGCAGCACTCAAAATAGTCTTGGTCACATAGAGTCATGCGTTGGCTAATAGATCATGGGGTACCTAGAAGTGAAATAGATGGGCAGTCTATTAAATTTCTTCAGGATCTATATAAGTGGAAGAGTTCTAGGTCAAGTGAACAAAACCCTAACTCAAATTACAGATGCAGAGAATCAAGGCCCCTTGATCAATTCCCAGACTTGAGACAGTTTACAGACCCAAAGCCCAGAGCCCCTTGAATGAGGAGAAGGCCAGGTCCCTTTGGGGAAGGATCCTGTTAAACTATCAAAAATTTATACTGTTAGTCTTCCTCCCACCTTTCCCCAAGGAGACCTACGGCCTTTTACCAGAGGAAATGCATTGGGGAAAAGGAAATGATCAGACAGTTTGGGGATTATTAGACACTCGCTCAGAAGTGATATTAATTCCAGGAGACCCAAAACGTCACTGTGGTCACCAGTCAGAGTAGGGGCTTATGGAGGTCAGGTGATGAGTTTAGCTCAGGTCCGTCTACAGTGGGTCCAGTGGGTTCCCGGACCCATTCTGTGGTTATTTCCCTAGTTCCAGAGTGCATAATTGGAATAGACATACTCAGTAACTGGCAGAAGCCCCACATTGGATCTGACTTGTAAAATGAGGGCTACTGTGGTAGGAAAGGCCAAGTTGGAGCCACTAGAACTGCCTCTGCCTAGCAAAATAGTAAACCAAAAGCAATACCAGATTGCTGGAGGGATTGCAGGGATTAGTGCCACCATCAAGGATTTGAAGAATGCTGGGGTGGTGATTCCCACCACATCCCCATTCAACTCTATTTGGCCTGTGCAGAAAACAGATGCATCTTGGAGGATGACAGTAGATTATCGTAAACTTAACCCAGGTGGTGACTCCAATTACAGCTGCTGTCCCAGATGTGGTATCACTGTTTGAGCAAATCAATACTTCCCCTGGTACCTGGTATGCAGCTGTTGATCTGGCAAATGCTTTTTTCTCAATTGCCATTAGTAAGGACCACCAGAAACAGTTTGCTTTCAGCTGGCACGGCCAGCAGTATACTTTCACTGTCCTGCCTCAGGAGTATATGAACTCTCCAGCCCTATGTAGTAATATTGTCCACAAGGACCTTGATTGTCTCTCCCTCCATGAGACATCACACTGGTCCATTATATTGATGATATGTTGATAGGGCCTACTGAGCAAGAAGTAGCAAAGACTCTAGACTTATTGGTAAGGCAATTGCATGTGAGAGGTTGGGAGATAAATCCAACAAAAATACAGGGACCTTCCACCTCAGTGAAATTTCTAGGTGTCCAGTGGTATGGGGCATGTCGAGATATCCCTTCTAAAGTGAAGGATAAGCTGTTGCATCTGGTTCCTCCTATGACCAAAAAAGAGGCACAACGTTTAGTTGGTCTCTTCAGATTTTGGAGACAACACATTCCTCATTTGGGTGTGCCAGACTCTGGCCCATTTACCAAGTGGCCAGAAAAGCTGCTAGTTTTGATTGGGGACTAGAACAAGAGGAGGCTCTGCAACAGGTCCAGGCTGCTGTGCAAGCTGCACTACCACTTGGGCCATATGATCCAGCACATCCAATGGTGCTGAAGTTTCAGTTGCAAATAGAGATGCTGTCTGGAGTCTTTGGCAGGCCCCTATAGGAGAATCACAACAAAGACCCTTAGGATTTTGGAGCAAAACCCTGCCATCCTCTGCAGATAACTACTCTCCTTCTGAGAAAAAGCTTTTGGCCTGTTACTGGGCCTTAGTTGAAACTGGATGCTTAATCATGGGCTACCAAGTTACCATGAGATATGACTTGCCTATCATGAGCTGGGTATGACCCACCAAACCATAAAGTTGGGTGTACACAGCAGCACTCCATAATAAAGTGGAAGTGGCATATACGAGATAGGGCTCGAGTGGATCCTGAAAGCACAAGTTACATGAAGAAGTAGCCCAAATGCCCATGGTCACCACCCCTGCCATGTTACCTTTTCTTTCCTAGCCCACAGCTTTGGCCTCTTGGGGAGTCCCTTACATCAGTTGACTGAGGATGAGAAAACGCGGGCCTGGTTTACAGATGGTTCTGCACGATATGCAGGTACCACCTAAAAGTGGACAGCTGCAGCACTGCAGCCCTTTTCTAGGACATTCCTAAAGGGCAGTGGTGAGAGCGAATCCTCCAATTGGGCAGAACTTTGAGCAGTGAATCTGGTTGTTCATTTGCTTGGAAGAAGAAATGGCCAGAGGAGCGTTTGTACACTGATTCATGGGCTGTTGCCAATGGTTTGGCTGGATGGTCAGGGACTTGGAAAGAACATGATTGGAAAACTGGTGACAAAGTGGTCTGGGGAAGAAGTATGTGGATAGACCTTTCTGAGTGGGCAAAAAACATGAAAATATTTGTGTCCCATGTGAATGCTCACCAGAGGGTGACTTCAGCAGAGGAAGATTTTTAAAATCAAGTGGATAAGATAACCCGCTCTATGGCTAATGCTCAGCCTCTTTCCCCAGCCACTCCTGTCATTGTCCAATGGGCTCATGAACAAAGTGGCCATGGAGGTTATGCACGGGCTCAGCAACAAAGTGGCCATGGAGGTAGGGATGGAGGTTATGCATGGGCTCAGCAACATGGATTTCCCCTCACCAAGGCTGACTTGGCCACAGCCACCACTGAGTGCCCAATCTACCAGCAGGAGAGACCCACACTCAGCCCCCGATATGACACCATTCCTCAAGGTGACCAACCTGCTACCTGGTGGCAGGCTGACTACACTGGGCCACTTCTACCATGGAAGGGGCAGCGATTTGTTTTAACTGGAATAGACACATACTCTGGATAGGGGTTTGCATTTTCTGCACACAATGCTTCTTCCAAAACTACCATCTGTGGACTTACCAAATGTCTTATCTACCGTCATGGCATTCCACACAGCACTGCTTCTGATCAAGGAACCCATTTCACAGCAAATGATGTGTGGGAATGGGCACATGCCCATGGAATTCACTGGTCTTACCATGTTCCCCATCACTCTGAAGCAGCTGGATTGATACAACGGTGGAATAGCCTTTTGAAGACTCAATTACAGCACCAAGTAGGTGACAATACCTTGCAAGGCTGGGGCAATGTTCTCCAGGAGGCTGTGTATGCTCTAAATCAGCGTTCACTCCAAGGTACTGTTTCTCCCATAGCCAAGATTCATGGCACCTCTCACTATTACCCCTAGTAACCCATTAGGAAAATTTTTGCTTCCTGTCCCTGTAACCCTAAGCTCTAGTGGTCTACAGGTCTTAGTCCCAAAAGGAAGAGTGCTGCCACCAGGGAACACAACAATGAACTGGAAGTTAAGACTGCCACCTGGCCACCGTGGCCTCCTCTTACCTCTGAATCAACAGGCAAAGAAGGGAATTATTATACTGGTTGAGGTGACTGACCCTGACTATCAAGGGGGGAAAGGACTGCATCTACATAATGAGGGTAAAGAAGAGTTTGCCTAGAATACAGGAGATCCTCCAGGGCATCTCTTAGTACTGCCATGCCCTGTGATTAAAATCAGTAGTAAATTGCAACAACCCAATCCAAGCAGGACTAACAATGGCCCAGAATCTTCAGGAATCAAAGTTTGGGTCAACCCACTAGGGACCCACCAGATAAAAAAACCAGGCCAGCTGACATGCTTGCTGACGGTAATGGGAACATGGAATGGGTAGTGGAAGAAGGCAGTGATAAATATGAACTTCGTCCATGTGACCAGTTACAGAAACAAGGACTGTAATAGTCATGAATCTTTCTTCCTTGTTTTGTTATATGATTGTATATATATACAAAATAAATTTCCTTGTTTTCTTCCAACAAGTTGTATTAGTTTCATGTCATAATATTTAAGGACATCAAGTTTAAGAGCAACTATTACCCAATGACTCGTACCCTATTCTGTAGCAAATTAATATGTTTCCGATTGTACACAGGAGAGTCGAACAGTTAGGCAGAAATACATATATGCATTCCTGTTATTGTTTTTACTTAGAGACTAAGTACGGTTTAAGGCAATGTGCATGGCTGCTGAGTTGAAAAGGGGTGGACTGTGATGGTTAGATTAATTCAGCCAGGTAATTGTACCCACTTTAGTCAAGCAAGCACTGAGCTAATTGTAATACAAGGATATTTATGGGCTTTAGTCATCAGTGAGTTTTACTGCATAGATGGCTGATTACATCTGCATCAGCAGGGAGATTACTGTAAGCAATGAGTGATGCTTTAACTAATCAGTTGAATGCCTTATAAAGGGAAATGATTCAGCATTCAGAGAATGTCCCAGCTCTTTGGACAGCCAAGGTCTCCCAGAAACTCATCAAGGACCTTCACTGGACTTTAATCAGAGTCCCTGGTTTGCAGCCTGCCTGCGGAACCTGGGCTTGTGCACCCCCACGGTCACGTGAGACACTCGTATAAAAACCTCATACTATTTACAGATATCTCCTGTTGATTCTGTTTCCCTAGAGAACCCTAATATAGCCACTTTTTCCTGAAATGATTATTTCTTCCTGATCATAACAATTCATATATAATTTATTATACACATTCATCAAAAAATATATAGGGAAAGAATTGTATCTTACAACCAAGAATTAACCACTGTTCAATATTTTTATATAGTCTCTTGTTCTATAAGAAATAAATCATACTGAAAAGTTTTTCATCCTGCGTTTTAAACTTAAATCGTAAGCATTTTCTTGTGTAACCAAATCCCTTTGAAAGCATGACGTTTTTAATAGCAACATGACATGGTCAGTCATATCCTATGACTACAACAATGACAACCACTCCTTATAATCTTAGAATTAATGATTTCATATTTTTTCCTTGGCGATAAAATAACCATCTTCAGATTAAATACCAAGTTTTATATTTTAAATTTTTCATGGCTTGCTTTTATACTTTCATAGAACGCCTTAATTCAACCATAATTTAAGTATAATTTAAGTAATTCCTTCATTTTATAAACAATCCATCTTTCCCCCTCTGAATTAAAATGTTCCTTTTATCATGAAGAAGTCTCTTTTAGTGGAGTAAGCATCGACTCTGAAATCTTAATGACTGAGAGGACAGGCTCTAAAAGCAGGACTAGATACACTCAAACCTGGCTCTGCCTCTTCCTAGCTCTAGGACCAGAATAAGTCACTTAATCTCTCTGGGCTTCAGTCCACTCATTCAAAAATAACATCTATCTCATGGGGTTGTTCTGAAGACAGAGTTAATACATGCAAAGTGCTTTAAACTGCTTGCGATGTAGAAAGTACTTAGGAAGTACAAACTATTACCATACACAAATCTTAAACTGTAAAAATGTTTCTGAACATTTTAATTCATTAATCTATATATCCCTGCAGGAATACAACATAATTCTAATTATTATAATTTTAATATATATTTTTAATATATCCTGTGATTACTCTTTCTTTTTATTTTTTTTTTTAAGATTTTATTTATTTATTCATTCATCCCCCCCCTGCTGCTTGCGCTCGCCGGGTCAGCCAACCACGCCGCGCAGGCGGGCCTGCCCCCACCAGGAGGCCCCGGGAACCGAACCCGGGGCCTCCCATATGGCAAACGGGAGCCCCACTGATTGAGCCACAGCCGCTTCCATACTCTTTCTTTTTAAACATTCTTGGTTATCTTTGGTATTCTGCATGCTGGTTTTTTTTTCTTAAGAGGTACCGGCGATTGAACGATTGAACCTGGACCCTCATATATATGAAGCAGGCACTGGACCACTGAGCTACAACCACTCTGCTGCGTGCACTTCGGATTTTTTTTTTTTTTTTTTTTTTTTTGTGGTACGGGGGCCAGAGAAAGAACCTGGGACCTCTCATGTGGGAGGCGGACACTTAACCACTTGAGCCACATCTGCTACACTGCTGCATGCACTTTTATCATTTAAAATATTAAGCCTTGATTTTCAGGAACATGGTATTTCTCTCCATTTATTAGAGGGTTTTTTTTTATTTTTTATTTATTTATTTATTTATTTTAGAAGCTTTAGATTACATAAATGTTACATAAAAAATCTATGAGATTCCCATATGCCCCACTCCCTCCCCCTCCCATAGAGGCTTTTTTAATGTCCTTTAAAGTTCCTTTCTTTTCTTTAGAGTTCCTAAACATTTTTTTTAGGTTCACTCCTAGTATTTTATATTCTCTGCTACTCTTTTTTGTTCGGAGGGTGGAGAAATAGGGAGGAAATTTGGAGTACCAGTGGTCACAGAATAGCTATTAATGACTGAATAATAAATTTTGTTCATGTTAGTTTTAACAGATTTTCAATTAATTCTCATGGACAATCTATCAACCAATACTAATGATTAATGCTTCCTGCTCAAGCTTCCTTTACAGCACTATTTAGAACTTCTAGACAAACATTAAATAATAAGTGATCTTATTTCTGCATTCTCCTGGCTTTAATGTTTTCTTGGTATACTTTTCATTTTCATGTCATAACTCTTTCCTGATTTTCTCTGTACACTCAGTTCAGTCTCCTATGCAAGCTACTCATTTGTTTGTTTTGGGTTTTTTGTTTTTTGGTTTTTTTTTTGGTTTTTTTCTTAGTGTTAAATGTTATGTCTTCACAATGGCTCTGGTCCTCATGATCTCCCTTTTCTTGTCACAACTCCTGAATGATTTAGTTGACTCTAATGGCTTGTAATACTATTCACATGTTGATAGTCTCCACATTCATCTCCAGCCCAGTCTACTTTCTTGAGTGAATACCTGGTATTATATTCAATTTCATAATAACAGCTCCATTCAAATAACCAGTGTCTTAAACGCAACACACAAAAAAAGCATCTCAGCATTCTTTACCCCAAAACAATTCTGTCAGATATTCTCTACCTCAGTTAAGGCCATCCACATTCAACTGTCCACAAAGAAATCTGAAATCAGCCCTTAGCCCTGCCCACATCCAGAAGGTCATTTAATCCTATTGTATATTGTATATGGATATCTGCACACCGATGTTCATAGCAGCATTATTCATGATAACCAAGAGTTGGAAACAAGCCAGGAACCCATCAACTGAGGAATGGATAAACAAATTATGGCGTATACACATGATGGAATATTATGCAGTGGTAAGAAGAAATGAAGTCATGAAACCTATGACAACATGAGTGAACCTGGAGGACATTATATTGAGCGAAGTAAGTCAGACACGAAAGGACAAATACTGTATAACTGCCCTATTATGAACTAAATGTATTATGTGAAATATAAATATATTATGTGAAATATGAATATGGATACACATGCATATATTAGGCCATTTTTCTGTGAAGTTAAACAAATGTAAGTTAATACTACAAAATGTTAAATCAGACACACACACACCCAAAAAAAACAACCAAACATTATACTAAGTGAAGGAGACCAGACACAGAGTACTACATATTGTATGATTCTATTTATATGAAATGTAAATATAAATCAGTTTATAAAGGTGAAATGAGATTAGTGGTTATGTAGATCTGAGGAAGGAATGCTAAGGGGTGGACTCTTTCCTTTTGAAGTAAAAAAATTATTCTAAAATTTTTGAGATGATGAGTGTACAACATAGTGATTATACTAAAAGCCATTGATTATATACTTTGGATCAAGAGTTAGAAACACCAACTATGTACAGTGGGGGAAGCATATAGAGATTGAGAGATGAGGAATTTTCTTGTTTTTATCTGTTTCTTGTTTATTATTATTATTGAAATAATGAAAATGCTCTAATAATGATTGACGTGATGAACACACAATTATGTGATTATACCAAATACCACTGATTGTACACTTGGGATGATTGTATGCTTTATTAATGTGTATCAATAAAATTGATTTGTTTAAAAAAAAAAAAACAACAGCATGGTACTGGCACAAGGACATACATACAGACCAATGGAATCAAATTGTAAGCGCAGATCTCAACCCTCACATTTATGGCCAACTGATTTTTGACAAGGGGGTGAAAATCACTCAGTTGGTTAAAAATAGTATCAACAAATGGTACTAGAAAAATTGGATCTCCATTTGCAGAGGAATGACGGTAGGCCCCTACCTCACATCATATACAGAAAAGGGGGCAAAAGACTTAGATATATATTTCTCCAAAGAAGATATATAAATGGCCAAACCATATAAAAATATGGTCAACTTCACTGGCCTTTAAGGAAATGGAAATCAAAACCACAACGAGGGAAACAGATGTAGCTCAAGCGATTGAGCTCCTGCCTACCACATGGGAGGTCCCGGGTTTGGTTCCCAGTGCCTCCTGAAGAAGACAAGAAAGACAGCAAGCTGGCATAACAGGCTGGAATGGCAAGCTGACACAGCAAGGAGACACAAAGAGGAAACACAATGAGAGAGACAACCAAGTAGGAAGCGGAGGCGGCTCAAGCGATTGAGCACCTCTGTCCCACATGGGAGGTTCCAGGTTCATTCCCCGGTACCTCCTAAAGACAAGATGAGCAGACAGAGAGAGCACACAGTGAATGGACACAGAGAGCAGACAGTAAGTACAAACGACAAGGAGGGGGATTAAATAAATAAAATAAAATAAACTCTTTAAAAAAAAAAAAAAAAAAAACCCACAGTGCTTGTTACAAAGCCATAGTAACCTAAAGAAGGTAGTACTGCCTAAAGATTGCCATACAGATCAATGGGATAGAACTGAGAGTCCAGAAATAAATTCAGACTTCTGTGGCCAGTTGATTTTTTACATTTCCCCATTTATTGGGGAAAGAATGGTCTGTTCAATAAATGGTGCAGGGAAAACTGAAAAACCACATGCAAAAGAATGAAAGTGATTGGGAGGCGGCTGTGGCTCAATCAGTGGGGCTCCCCTTTACCATGTGGGAGGCCCGGGGTTCGGTTCCCGGGGCCTCCTGGTGGGGGCGGGCCCGCCTGCACGGCGTGGTTAGCTGGCCCAGCGAGCGCAAGCAGCAGGGGGGGGATAAATGAATAAATAAATAAAATCTTTAAAAAAAAAAAAAAAAAAAGAATGAAAGTGAATCCCTATATCACAACACGTAAAAAAAATTAATCCAAAATAGATCAACGACATAAACAAAAAAAACTACCAGAGGGGAGCAGACATAGCTCAAGTAGTTAAGTGCCTGCTTCCCATGTACCAAGTCCTGGTTCGATCCCTGGTACCTCCTAAAAAAAAATTTTTTTTTTTAATAAAAATAAATAAAAAACTACCACAATAAAACTCTTGAAAGAAAACAGAAGAAAATCTTTATGACCTTGAATACAGCAATGGTTTCTTTAAAGTGAAACAAAGAGCAGGCAACACCAACAAAAATGGATAAATGGGACATCATCAGAATTTGTTCATCAAAGGATACTATCACAAGAGTGAGAAGATTAACTCATAGATTGGGAGAAAATATATGCAAATTTATATCCACTGTGGAAAACAGTTTGGTGGTTCCTCAAAATGTTAAATAGAATTACCATATGACCCAGCAATTCTGCTCCAAGGTATACGCAAATGAACTGAAAACAGGGATCAAACAAATTCTTGTACACCAGTGATCATAGCGACATTTTTCACAATAGCCAAAAGGTAGAAACAACCCATGTGTCCATCAATATATGAATGGATAAATTGTTGGATGTGTGTGTATGTATTCATACACAAATACTGTTCAGCCATAAAAAGGAATGAAGTTCTGATACAGGCAAAAACATGAACCTTAAAAACATTATGCTATGTGAAATAAGCCAGACACAAAGGACAAATGTTGTATGACTCCTCTTATATGCTCTATCTTGAATAGGAAATTCATAGAGACAGAGGGGGAAGGGAAGAATAAAGAGTTAGAGCTTAATGGATATGGAGTTTCTGCTTCGAATGATGAAAAAGTTCTGGAAATAGTGGTGATGGTTACAAATCACAGTGAATATACTTAATGCCACTAAACTGTACACTTAAATGTGGCTAAAATGGTAAATTTTAAATTATGTTTATATTGCCACAATATTTTTAATAACCTGTAAAATTTACCAGCTTAATATCTTGTTATCCATTCCCTCGTTTTTAATCGCCCCTGCTTCTTTCTGCCTTAGACTAGTCCCTCATCATCTCTGCCTTGAACTTAATGCAATAAAGCAGAGTCTTTCTAAAGTCAGAAAGCAAAAAATTAGTCTCATCAAAATTATCCTTGAAAGGGGGGAAATGCAACCATGGGCCAAAGTAAACTTATTATTATAGTAACGGAAGAACATGTGACATCAATATAAAGACAGTGGTTATCAGAGGTTCTGAGGGGAGGGTAAGGAAATAATAGGTAGAACATAGGGCATTTTTAGGGCACTGGAATTAGGTGTAAACCACAGTGTAAACTATAAACCTTGGTTAGTAGCAATGCTTCAAGATTTATTCATCAATTGTAACAAACGTACCACAATACTGTAAGATGTTATTAATAGGAGAAGATGTGGGAGGGGGAGGGAATGCAGTATATGGGAATCCCTTACACTTTTTTTTTTTCTTTCATTATTTTTTTATTTGTTATCTTGTTCCCTTACACTTCTGATGTAACTTTTCTGTCATCTAAAAACTCTTTAAAAATAAAGTTTATTGGGAAGCGGCTGTGGCTCAATCGATAGGGCTCCCGTTTACCATATGGGAGGCCCCGGGTTTGATTCCCAGGGCCTCCTGGTGAAGGCAAGCCCGCCCGTGCGGTGCGGTGCGGTTAGCTGACGCAGCAAGACGACACAACAAAGCAAGACAGGAAAAACACAGCAAATGGACACAGCGAGCACAAGAAGCAAGGGGAGGGATAAATAAATAAATAAATACAATCTTTAAAAAATAAATAAAGTTTATTATATGGGGAAAAAATATTATCCTTGAGGGAAGCAGAGGTAGCTCAGTGGTTGAGCACCTGCTCACCATGTACGAGGTCCTGGGTTCGATCCCTGGTACCTCCTAAAAAATAAAAATAAATAAACAAATAAATTATCCTTGAAAGTTCCCTTAAATTCCAATAGAAAGATTACACTGCATCGTATGATTTTGAACATACACCTGTTAGACTTAATCAGTTCTTATACTTCTGTCAGATAGTGTTTATCAATGGCCTTCAATTCAGTCTTAAACTTCTTATTCAAATATATAAGTAAAGCCACTGACATCCTTTTACCTCAATACTGCCTTTTACTTTTTTGTCAGTGATGATTAGGAAATCCTTAAAATCATTAACAAGAGATTTCTTTATATAGATTTGCCTAGAGCATATGTTCAAAGAGTAAAATGACAGGATGTATTACCGAATAATTTAAATTCTTATTTTCTCTATGTCTCAACCCATCCCTCAAGCCATATACCTGATTTCAAGTAAGTTAAAAGCACCTATGACCTAGCTCCACCAGTTTTCATCGAGGCTGATCTGGTCACACACCCTTCCAATCTATGCATCACAATGCTGGCAGAGTGGTCTTACTGAAATGGAAATCTCCAGATGTATTACGCAGATGTAGTAGCCCCTCACAATCAACATGATCAAGTTCTTAGTATGACATAAGAAAGAAGGGGAGGAGAGAAAGGGGGAGGGAAAGGAAAAAGGAAATAGAAAGGGAATGGGAAAAGGAAAGGGAGAGAGAGAAAAAAAAGAAAGAGAAAGACAACGAGAAAGAGAAGGGGGGGAAGAATAGGGGGGAGGGAGGGACAGAGAGAGGAAAGAAAAGGAAGAAAAGGGGAGAAGGGGAAGAGCAGGAGGGAAGGAGGGAGGGAAGGAGGGAAAACCTGCCTATATCATCTACTACCCCTCAAATCTTATTGTCTGATTCCAGATCAATTTCAATTCCCCAATTTGATTCTTTATCCTTTGCTTCTCTTTCTGCCTATAATGGCCTATTTTTTTTTTTTACACTAAGTTATGTTGAAACACTTACTTTTAAAGAATAGAACCTATCGAACAGTTGAGATTGAAGGAAATTAAATTTTGAACAGAACTTCCTAAACCTGATTGCCAGGAAAAGAAAAATACCGTAAACTAAAACTTGGGATTTATTTTCCAGCATGATAAATGGGGGTTAGAGATTAATGAATGGTATTATCAATATTATACATTAGGTACACTGTGGAATTTTAACTATCTTAGAAATATAATTAGAACTTCTGCAGGAAAATGCATTACAGGTTCCAAAATAACTTACAAATCAGTTTGGGAACACAATGGAATCAGAATTAAACATTAAATTTAGAATATAACAAAGGTGGCATTTCAAACCAATGAAGAAAAGATGAACTGTTAACTAAATGGTGATGGGACAAATGGTAGCATCTTAGTATCTAGGAAAAAATAAGTTGGATCCATACCTCACACTGTATTACCTGGATACATCCCAAATGTATTAAAAATTAAACTGTTGAAAAGAAAAAGAAAAGGAAAACCATAAAAATACTAGAGGAAAACATGAGCGAATTCCTTTGTAAGTTTGAAATAGGGAAAGCCTTTCTAATTATGATGATTCAAAATACAGAAGTCATGAAAAGCAAGACTATTAAATTCAACTAAATAAAAAATCAAACACTTTCACACGGTAAAAACAAACAAACAAATAAAAATACCATAAGCAACGACTAACTGTTGAAAAATATTCCAGCTCATGACAGGAAAGCCTAATATGTAAGGGGATCCTAAGAAAGCTCCAATAAATCAAAGAGAAAAAGGCCAAAAGTCAAATAGAAAAAGCATATGAACAGATACTTGACAGAAAAGAAAATATAAATAGCACTTAAAAATATATAGTATGCCCAACTTCACTTATAATAAGAGAAACACAAAATAACTGCTCTGAAATACCAGTTTTCAGCTATCGGATTACCCCAAGGCAATGGAGAAATAGCTTTCTCGTTCAATGCTGCTGGGAACATAAATTGGCACAACCACTAGGCACTAGGGAGATTAATTTGGGACTATCTATCAAAATTACAATTCCAAAATTCCTCTGACCCAGTAGTTCCTACTTCTGGGAATTAATAATCCTACCTGCATATAGGCAAGTACCCAAGATTATACAAGGTCATTCACTGAAGAATAGTCATAAAAGCAAAAGATTAGGAACAACACTAAAGTTCATCGACAGGTGACTGATTAACATGATAAAAAAGAATGCTATCATGGACAGATAAGCAGTTTTGTGAAAATAAAGATGCAGAAGAGAATGTATAATAATCACCCATTTGTTTAAATATGGAGAAAAATATATATTCACCTATTCACATTTGCTTGTAAATGCAAAAGAAACCTAGATGGATATACAAGAAACTAGTAACAGCAATTACCTTGGTGTCAGGGAAGTTATTGCAGGTGGGGAACAGAAGTAGAAGGGAGGATTTTTATTTTTTTTATTTTTTTAATTTTGGACGTATCTGTAAAACACTGTCTAAACAGTAAAATTTAAAATAGCTAGCCAAAGACACTGTCATCTTCCCTTCCATTTACATATGCCCAAACTCTATCCTATGCAAATAATACTTTAGAATTGACTGCCCAAAATGGAAAAAGAATATGCTAACAGTAGTTTTTGTTTGTTTGTTTGTTTTTAACAGTTTTACTTCTGCTTTTTTAAGTTTCCTCATCAGTCTCTTAATTTTGATGGTATGCCACGGTTTAGGAAATTCGTATCTATATAATCTATATATTTAAGAATAGTACTGAGCTATAAAGAAATATGGCTTTCTCTGAGGAAGGTAAGTAAAAATGGAGATGCAAGTAAGAAATACACAAGGGTCCTCAGAAAAGCACATCAAAATTTAGACAAGAGTCAGTATTTCTTTGTATTCAAAAAATTCTAAAAACAAAGATGCTCGGGGTGTTAAAATTAACATTCACTGGAAGTATCTGTTGAAAGACATGTAAAAGAATTTTTTAAAAAGCTGAAAAAATAGATTTTAGCTCTAACAGAAAAAACTGGCTTACTTTTCCAAAATAATTTCTAGTATCAGCAAGAAATTGTAACCCATAAAAACAATCAAGATTTAATTAAAAGTATATAGATCATTCTGCATAAAATAACCAATGCTTCAGTTTGCCCAAAGTAGAAAAATTATGTTCCAATACAACAAGGGTTCATAAATTATGGCCACTACTGTTAAAAAAATATTTAAGCAGTAAACTCTATTTAATTTTGTAAAATAATATGAACTACCAGATATTTTTTTAATTCTCACCCATCCTCAGTTCTCAATTAAAAAAATTTTTTAAGCATCACTGCACTTACCCCCATTATCAGTTCTTTTTAAAGCTCCATCCTTATGGGGACACAGCTCACATCTCTATAAAAAAAGAAAAAAAGAAAAGAAAAAGAAAACAAAATTAAAGAGATTTTTCAGATCACCAAAAATATGAAATCTTCCCTTGAAACTTCAAAACTACTAAAAAATGTGGGAACAGCATTTGTGCTAGTTGCCAAAAAGAACATTCCTCCCAAAATAATTCCTTGATATGTGACCTTCTTCAGAGTACCAGACAATCTAAAAAGGTAAATTTTATTTAAGTTTTAAATTCCAGCCACAAATTTTTTTTTTTTTTTTTTTTTTTAAACATTTCATTAATAAAAACAAAATGATCCCCTCACACAGAGCTGGGGCAAGGTTTTCAACATTTGTCTATATCCCTTTAGGCTCTATCTAAAGATCAACTAGGAATACCGTAGTCAGTTAGGTCTGGTTTCTCCTAAAAAATAAAGAGCCAAACTCAAAATTCTAGATTTTTATTGAAGGAGAAGGTATGATGATCTCACTTGTGCTGACTAACTTTCCAGAAGGAATAAACTGGTCTAATTCCTAATTATGCTTACCATTCACACATTTTTTCAACTTTTTGTAAACCCCTGTCCTTGTTATCCCCACGATTTAAAACTAGAAATAAACATAGAGCCAATACTACTATTTCTTTTCACTACTGGACAATAGGTCAGATATCATTATATAAATAGCATACATTAAGTTTCAATATTGTCTTACTATGAAGAATACGTTCTAGGAAGTCACATCTGAATATTTATTATCTATGCCCTATCTTGTTCCCAAAAGGATTTTTGCAGCATATAATGCAGTAATATAAATAAGTTACAAAGGAAAAACAAGAGTAGGAAAATAAGACGAAATCATGATTAAATACACAAAACAAGCCACATGAGCCTTTATTTCTTATCTCCCAGGATTTCGCTCTTCTGATTTTCTGCTTACCTCTTCGGCAATGCCTTAGCAAACACCTTACCAAATCTTTAAACGTGTTAGTTCCCCAGGTCTCGGAGGCTTTCCCATTTCATGTTAAACTTTAGGCAAGCTCATTCATTTCTGGATCTTCCACTACAACTAAATTACAAGGACTCGCCACTGACTCCTGTTTAGATCTGTCCTCAGCATTTCAGACTCTGATACAAAACTTCTTAACTACATAGACAGACACCTTTCAACAGGGCCCCTCAGGTGGCCTTCTAAATAGTCTCTCCAGATTCACTCTTAACTAACCCCCACCAATCTACTTTTCACAACAGAGCAAACTTCAAAAGTGCCCTGCTTAAAACCTTTCAGTGGCTTCCCTACATGGTCTAGCCCCCACTGATCTTTACAACCTTCTCTCTCTCCTTTCTCCATCTCTTCTGAGCCATGACTTTTTTCCTTTCAGTTCTATAAATACCTCAAAGCCCACTCCTGCTTCAAAGCCTTTAAATGTGTTGTTTTTACTCTAACTGTCCTTTACCCCGACCCTCCTTCAGCTGACTAACTTCTTTGCTTAAACTAAGTGTTTGCTTAAAGTTACTTCCTCAGCAAAGAGTTCTCTGACTCCCCAGATTAGGTTAGGTGCCCTGTACTTTCCTTCTTGGCATTTATCACAAGCACAATTAACAATTTAAGGATTTCTGTTCATTTACTCGATTAGACAACGAGCTCCCTTCCATGGCTGATGCCCCTGCATTTAGATGATACGGTCCATTTCAGGGTCATTCCTTCAGCATCTAGACCATAAGCTCCACCCCATGGCCACTGGTCAGCATCTAGACCATGAGCTCCATCCCACGGCCACTGGCCAGCATATAGGCCATAAGCTCTATCCCATGGCCGCTGGTCAGCATTGAAAAATAAACTCCATTCCATGGCTATTGCCCAGCATCAGCACAGTCTCCAAACACAGTCACTTAAAAAACACCAATACATGGATAGATAGCATGCACACATGCTAAAGGCAGTGAACAACTTGGTTCTAAGCTACACAGCAACCTCCCTCATCAGGAAAAACATTATTAGTTGTATGATTTACTTTGTAGGAAGGGGCAGAAAAAGAGTTAATCATAAAAATATAACTAAATCTAATATCAAATCTAAGACGAGAGATAGATGTCCCTGGGGATCATTACGTACAAGAATTACTGTTTAGCACTTGGGAAAGAGAAAATACATATTTGACCCTTAAATATTACAGATAATTAATATAAATTTAAAATGTCTGAAAAATAATTTCAATATAAGAGTTAAAAGCAAAAATAATAATCAAGCCTAAGAAATCAAAAACTTCTAAAAAAGGAATACACTAGAATAGAAAATTTAAGAGTAGTTTAAAAAAAAATACTTTTTTAATACAAAGACTGGATGCAACAAATATATGAGAAAACATTTAACCTCACTTATAACCAAAGAAATATGAATATGAAAGTCACAAACAATAGGATATCTTTACCCATTACATTAGTAAAAAAAATTTTTTAAGATAATCCCCAGTGTCAGGGTACAGTGAGCATCTATTTTCATGTATTGTTGATGGCATCAAAATCCAATTATTTTGGAGACCAATTTAGCAAAATGAATCAAAATAAATACTAATTCAATTACTTCACCTCTGATGAACCAAAAGAAATAATTTGATAGAAATAAACATTTAAGTACCTATGTGTCATTTGTACATCATTTATATATTTCAGAAGAAAAATTATTACAAAAGTATTTTATAGTTATGTAAAACAACATATTTCATAAAATCTAATTATACAACAATGAGGAAATTGTTTTATCCATGAGGATTTTAACTAAATTAAAAAATAATGCACAGAAGGCTAAAACCAAAAACAGTAATATATGAATATGAATTTATTTAATTACTTTATTCCCAAATATTTCTTTTATAATTAAAATGTTATAGAAATACATGATTAAATGGTAGCTAAAATAATATGAATGAGCCTCCTCCCAAAGGACAAAAACAGGTACACAGGAAGCTTAAGAGAAAAATGATTATTGGAAAAGGAAAGGGTTAGGTTAGAGTTGGAAGGCTGTATCCTAAGTTTGGATGGGAAGGAAAAGGAAGTACCCTAGTAGAGAGTAAACCAATCCAAAGTGAAACACTTCATAGGGCAGGCTGCAGCTAAACATGTTACTCTCAGAATTCCCCAGATCTGTTCTTTTTTTTTTTTTTTTTTTTTTTTAAAGATTTTATTTATTTATCATTTATCCCCCCCTTGCTGCTTGTGCTCGCTGGGTCAGCCAACCACGCCGTGCGGGCGGGCTTGCCTTCACCAGGAGGCCCCGGAAACCGAACCCGGGGCCTCCCATATGGTAAACGGGAGCCCCACTGATTGAGCCACAGCCGCTTCCCAGATCTGTTCTTATTTTAGTAAATGAGATGTAGTGCTGGAGGGGATTCAGAATATAAGGAAACAAACCAAAAAAAAAGACCACATTAAAGATCTCACCAAATTTTATCACAAGAAAAAAATCCTGTTAATTAGAATGCTGCAGAACAAGTATATAGTATATATTAACAAGGAGTATAGTAAGAAAAGAAGAAAGCATGGAACTATCTCCCATCTTTTTAATGTACACATCAATTTCCAACTACTTTTTCCAACTTTAAAAATTAAGATTCTGGGGAGCAGATGTGGCTCAAGCAGTTGATAACCCACCTCCCACAAAGTCCCAGGTTTGGTTCCCAGTGCCTCCTAAAGAAAAAACAGACAAGGAGCAAAAACAATGACCAGACAACGAGCGCAAACCACGAACAAAAAAAAAAAACGAGCAAAAACGGTGAGGAAACAGATAAGGGAGCCATCTTGGGGGAGGAGGGCTACAAAATAATTAAAATAAAAATTAAGATTCATTTGCCAAGGAATAAAACAATACTTTAATAAATCACACCTACCCAAATACACTGAGGAAGCATGACTGTATTCAGCTATACCATATTCAGCTATACAGCTATACTATTTTATCCAGTCTGTGACTACCATTATAATACAATAAGAAATAATTGCACAGATTTTATAGGCTAATAAGAAGTATAAGTTCAAAATTTAAGTCTGATCTTCCTCAAATTAGATAAAACTAAGTAACGATGGCATAAAGCATTTTCCATCATTTCCTACTTTTTTTAAACAAAAGATTTTAAAAATTCTAAAATTTTTTAAAAGACACATGACTACCACAGTAGAAATGAGTACTCCCAATGCCCTGGCTGTGGCCTCCAAAGGTTTCACGGAGGAACCAGTCTGGGGAGAAGTGGAAGATTTCACGTCTGGAGACAGGACTATCTTCTCCCATCTATCAGTAAGCCATGGAAACTACTAGAGACACATACAAAAAGCATATGTGTCAACCTAAAGAAGTTCTTGCTGGCCAATGATGAAACAATTTAAAGTCAGTAAAAATAATTGCAATGAATGGAAACACACGAAATAGTTGTAAATCTGTGATAAAATAAACTTCCACTTCCAACACAGCAGAGTAAGTGAAAACAAACCCTTAGGCAGATAATGTCTATAAATTCTGGATAAAATATAAACTGACAGTTACATAAGGACAATACGCAGTGAACAAGAACAGGTAGATCTGGTGGAAAGGCAAAACCTCGCAAAGACCAGCACAGAGTGAGTTTCATAATCTTCATGACCTTTGGCCTGATGAAAGGCTGCAATCAACCTTTTGTGGCTCTTGTCTTAATACCTGAAGACCCAAAAGCATCAACTCAAGGCAATCTTAGCTACTCTACTGGAAAGTGAAGGCTGAATGCCAAAGGGGAGAGAACAATCAGGAGACTTCCCCAAATTTTTGTGAATGTACTCTGCCAAAATCTAAAGCTGCCCATAAATGATACATGAACAAGGCAGGCTAGCAGTCCAACTAAGGGAAAACAGAACTGAAGTAAGAACTAAGAAGTGAACAGTCACCTAAAATACTGAACAGGCAGTTTGAGTTATACCAAATAAAATTCTTGATGAAGCAAAAAGTCCTCATTTTTTTTTCAGAAGAATATAATGCAGAGTTTCCACAAATAACACACACAACATCTGGAAAACAACCAAGTTACTCGACCTATAAAAAAACAGGAAAATATTAATCATTCAAAAAATAAAAGACAATCAATGAATGTCAATCCCAAGATAAAACATATGTTGGAATTACCAGAAAAAGACTTTGAAACAGATGAGTGCTTTGAGATTAGTGAAAATGGGACTGTAATGAATGAAATAGGAAATGTGAAAGGGGGGACTAAGAAAAAAAAATGACCTTCTAGAACTGAAAAATACAATAAGTGAAGTAAAAATATCACAGGACAGGCTTAACAAAAGAATAAAGGTGAAAAATGAAAGTCAATGAGCCTAAAGATATAATAATACATAGTATCTAGTCTTAAAAAGAAAGAGAAAACAGCCCCAAAAAATGCATGAGGGCACAGATGTGGCTCAAGCAGCTGAGCGCCTGCCTCCCACACAGGAGGTGCTGGGTTCGGTTCTGATGCCTCCTAAAGAAAAACAAAACAAAACAAAAAAAACAGACAACAAGCAGGCAATGAGCAAATAGATGAGGAAGTCAAAAAAGGAAAAAATTTTTTTAATTTTTAAATGAAAAATATACATGATTTCAGGAAACTACCGGACAGTATCAAACAGTCTAACAAATATGTATTGAAGGCCAAAAAAAAGGAGGAAAGAGGGGAAAAATGAGGCAGGAAAGGAAAAAATAATGGCCCAAAATTCTGTCAACTTGTTGAAAGTTTACAAATTCAAAAATCTCAACAAACACCAAGTAGTCAAATGACCAAAACAAAACATAAAATGGAAAATCCTCAAGCAGCCAAAAGAAAATGACACACTATATACAGAAGGAAAGTGAATGGATTAATTATCAGTTTCTAGTGGTAAACTTTTTTTTTTAACTTTATTTTGTACATTTAATAATTGAAAACATAAACAATTAAAAACTTAAAAGTAAACACAGATGAATAAATATATACATTTCTCAATTAAATGTAATGGATACATGTAAATTTTTTTTTTTAATCAAACAATATATTACACAATATATTTGGTTCATAGTAATGCATTCATACAGTATTTGTCCTTTTGTGTCTGGCTTGCTTCACTCAACATAATGTCCTCCAGGTTCATCCATGTTGCCATATGCTTTATGACTTCATTTCTTCTTACAACTGCATAATATTCCATCGTGTGAATAGACCACAGTTACTTTATCCATTCATCTGTTGATGGACACCAGGGTTGTTTCCAACTTTTGGCAATGATGAACAATGTAGCTATGAACATCGGTATGCAGATGTCTGTTCGTGTCACTACTCTCAGTTGTTCTGGGTATATACCCAGTAGTGGTATTGCAGGGTCACGTGGCAAGTCTATATTCAACTTCTTTAGGAACTGCCAAACAGTCCTCCAAAGTGGTTGTACCATCCTGCATTCCCACCAACAGTGAAGAAGTGTTCCTGTCTCTCCACATCCTCTCCAACACTTGTAGTTCTCTGTCTTTTTAATAGCGGCCATTCTGATAGGTGTGAAATGATATCTCATTGTAGTTTTGATTTGCATTTCCCTAATCATGAGTGATGTTGAGCATTTCTTCATGTGTTTTTTTGCCATTTGTATTTCTTCTTCGGAGAAATGTCTATTCAAGTCTTTGGCCCATTTTTTAATTGGGTCATTTGTCTTTTTATTGTTGAGTTGTAACATCTCTTTATATATCCTAGATATTAAACCTTTATCAGATATGTGATTTCCAAATATTTTTTCCCATTGAGTCGGCTGCCTTTTCACCCATCTGACAAAGTCCTGTAAGGTGCAAAAGTGTTTAATTTTGAGGAGGTCCCATTTATCTACTTTTTCTTTTGTTGCACGTGCTTTGAGTGTGAGGTCCAAGAAACCACCACCTACTACAAGGTCTTGAAGATGTTTCCCTACATTTTCTTATAGTAGTTTTATGGTCTTGGCTTTTATATTTAGATCTTTGATTCATTTTGAGTTGATTCTTGTATAGGGGGTGAGATAGGGGTCCTCTTTCATTCTTTTGGTTATAGATATCCAGTTCTCCCAACACCATTTGTTAAAGAGACTGTTTTTTCCCATTAGTATGGGCTTGGTAGGTTTGTCAAAAACCAGTTGACTGTATAGGTGAGGGTTTATTTCTGGATTCTCAATTCTATTCCACTGAACAATATGTCTATCTTTATGCCAGTACCATGCTGTTTTTTTTTCTGTTTTTTGGGTTTTTTTTTAGATTTTATTTATTTATTCATTTATCCCCCCCCTTGCTGCTTGTGCTCGCTGGGTCAGCTAACCACGCCGTGCGGGCGGGCTTGCCTTCACCAGGAGGCCCCGGGAACCGAACCCGGGGCCTTCCATATGGTAAACGGGAGCCCTACTGATTGAGCCACAGCCACTTCCCTGTACCATGCTGTTTTGAAAACTGTAGCTTTGTAATATGTTTCAAGGTCAGGTAGTGAAATTCCTCCCACATTGCTCTTCTTTTTCAGAATGCTTTTGGCTATTTGGGTGCACTTAACCTTCCAGATGAATTTGGTGATTGCCTTCTCTAATTCTGTAAAGTAAGCTGTTGGGATTTTGATTGCTATTGCATTGAATCTATAAATTGGTTTGGGCAAGATTGACATCTTCACGATATTTATTCTTCCAATCCATGAACACGGAATGTCTTTCCATTTGTTTAGGTCTTTCTAAATTTCTTTTAGCATTGTTTTGTAGTTTTCTGCATATAGGTCCTGTACTTCCTTGGTTAAATTAACTCCTAGGTTTTTTTGTTGCTATTGAAAATGGAATTTTCCTCCTGATTTCCTCCTCAGATTGTTCAGTACTAGTGTACAAAAACATTACTGATTTTTTGCGTGTTGATCTTATATCCTGCCACTTTGCTGAACTCATTTATTAATTCAAGTAGCTTTGTTGTGGATACTTCAGGATTTTCTAAATACAGGATCATGTCATCCACAAACAGTGAGAGTTTTACTTCCTCTTTTCCTATTTGGACGCCTTTAATTTTTTTGTCTTGTCTAATTGCCCTCGCTAGAACTTCTAGTACAATGTTGAATAACAATGGTGATGACAGTGGGCATCCTTGCCTTGTTCCTGATCTTAGGGGGAAAGCTTTCAACCTTTCCCCATTGAGTATGATGTTGGCTGTGGGTTTTTCATATATGCCTTTTATCATATTGAGGAATTTTCCTTTTATTCCTATCTCTTGAAGTATTTTTATCAAAAAAGGATGTTGGATTTTGTCGAATACCTTTTCTGCATCTACTGAGATGATCATGTGTTTTTTTTTCCCTTCAATTTGTTAATGTGGTGTATTACATTGATTGATTTTCTTATGTTGAACCAGCCTTGCATGCCAGGAATAAATCCCACTTGGTCGTGATGTATAATATGTCTTTTGATATGCTGTTGGATTCGATTTGCAAGTATTTTGCTGAGAATTTTTGCATCTATGTTCATGAGAGAGATTGGTCTGTAATTTTCTTTTCTTCTGGAATCTTTATCTGGTTTTGGTATTAGGGTGATGTTGGCTTCATAAAATGTGTTGGGTAATTTTCCCTCCTCTTCAATTTTTTGGAAGAGTTTAAACAGGATTGGTGTTAATTCTTTTTGAAATGCTTGGTAGAATTCACCTGTGAAGCCATCTGGTCCTGGACTTGTCTTTGCTGGGAGATTTTTGATGATGGATTCAATCTCCATAATTGTGATTGGTTTGTTAAGTTCTTGTATTTCTTGTTGTGTCAGTGTAGGTTGGTTATGAGTTTCTAGAAATTTGTCCATTTGATCCAGGTTGTCGTTTGTTGCATATAGTTTGTCATAATATCCTCTTATGATTCTTTTTATTTCTGTGAGGTCATTTGTAATTTCCCCCCCTTTCATTTCTGATTGTATTTATTTGCATCTTCTCTCTTTTTTTCTGTGTTAGTCTAGCAAGAGGTTTGTCAATTTTATTGATCTTCTCAAAGAACCAGCTTTTGGTTTTGTTGATTTTCTCTATTGCTTTTCTGTTCTCATTTTCATTTATTTCCGCTCTAATCTTTATTATTTCTTTCCTTCTTTTTGCTTTGGGATTGGTTTGCTGTTCTTTTTCTAGTTTCTCAAGTTGTTCAGTTAAATCTGAGTTTAGTTCTTTCTTGTTTCTTAACATAGGCATTTAGGGCTATAAATTTCCCTCTCAACACTGCCTTTGCTGTACCCCACAAGTTTTGATATGTTGTGTTCTCATTTTCATTTGTCTCAATATATTTACTGATTTCACTTGCAATTTCTTCTTTGACCCACTGAATATTTAGGAGTGTGTTGTTCAGTCTCCACACATTCGCAAATTTCCCTTTTTCCTGTCTGTTATTGATTTCTAGTTTTATTCCATTATGATCTGAGAAGGTGCTTTGTATAATTTTAATCTTTTTATATTTACTGAGAGCTGTATTGTGACCTAACATGTGGTCTATCCTGGAGAAAGATCCATGGGCACTTGAGAAGAATGTATAACCCACTGAGTTTGGATGCAGTGTTCTGTATATGTCTCTTAGGTCTAACTTGTTTATCATATTGTTTAAGTTCTCTGTTTCCTTGTTGGTCTTCTGTCTAGTTGTTCTATCTAATGATGTGAGAGGGGTGTTGAAGTCTCCAACGATTATTGTAGAAATGTCTATTTCTCCCTTCAATTTTGCCAGAGTTTGTCTCATATATTTTGGGGCACCCTGGTTAGGTGCGTAGATATTTATAACTGTTATATCTTCCTGGAGGATCGTCCCTTTTATTAATATATAATGGCCTTCCGCATCTCTTATCACTTTTTTGCATTTGAAGTCTGTTTTGTCTGATATTAGTATAGCTACCCCTGCTCTTTTCTGTTTACTATTCACGTGGAGTATCTTTTTCCAACCTTTTTCTTTCAGCCGGCTTGTATCCTTGGGTCTGAGGTGAGTTTCTTCTAAGCAGCATATGGATGGCTCATGTTTTTTTATCCATTCTGTCAGCCTGTATCTTTTGATTGGGGAATTTAATCCATTCACATTCAATGATATTACTGAAAATGCACTATTTATTTCCTCCATTTTATTCTTTGGTTTTCATATATCATCTTATTTTTGTCTTTCTTTTTACTCTCTTGGTTATCCTTTCTGCTTTTCTTTCTTCTATACTCTCCTCCAAGCCTCTCTCTCCTGTCTTTTTCTTTCAGGTTCTAAGGCTTCCTTTAATATCTCCTGCAAAGGTGAAGTCTTTTTTGCAAACTCTCTTAGTTTCTGTTTGTTTGTGAATACTTTATATTCACCTTCATATTTGAAGGACAGTTTTGCTGGGTAAAGAATTCTCGGCTGGCAGTTTTTCTCTTTCAGTTTCCTACTTTTATCATACCACTGTCTTCTCGCCTCCATGGTTTCTGAAGAGAAATCTGCACAAAGTCTTACTGGACGTCCTTTGTACGTGATCGTTTGCTTCTCTCTTGCTGCTCTCAGCATTTTCTCTTTATCTTTTACATTTGACATTCTGAATAATATGTGTCTTGGCGAAGGTCTATTTGGATTTATTCTTATTGGGGTACGGTGTGCTTCTTGGACATGAAAGTTCATTTCTTTCGTGAGAGTTGGGAAATTTTCAGCTATTATTTCCTCAAATACTCTTTCTGCCCCTTTTCCTTTCTCTTCTCCTTCTGGAACTCCAATGACACGTATGTTCTTGCGTTTTGTGTTGTCATTCAACTCTCTGAGCCCCTGCTGAATTTTTTCCATTCTTTTCTCTCTCTGTTCTTTTCTCTCTTCAATTTTAGCTGCTCTGTCTTCAGTATCACTTATTCTTTCTTCTATCATTTCGAGTCTGCTGTTGTATGCTTCAAATGTATTTTTCACTTCACCTGTTGTGTCTTTCATTCCCATGAACTCCATTACTTTTCTGTTCAGTGTTTCAAATTCTTCTTTGCATTCGCTCAATGACTTCTTGATGTCATTGATCTCTTTAACTATATTCCCTTTCATCTCATTAATTTGATTTTGGAAATTTGTGCTCATCTCACTGATTAGTTCTCTCAAATTCTGCATCTCTTCTGGGACTTTGCTGTATTCCTTTTCTTGGGCCATGTCTTCTATTTTCTTAGTATGGCTCATAATCTTTTGCTGGTGCTTAGCCATCTGGTTAGTTTGTATTTTACTTAGATGCTCTATCTCTTTCTCTTTTATGGGGTTTTAGTGGCAGGAGGCTGTGAGTTACCACCGCTCTTTGATTTTGGGCTCAACCTTGATTGTTAGGATGGTCCTGCTGGTTGCTCAAAACTGGGCACTGGACCCAGTAATTGGTTGTAGAGTCGTTTCCTAGGGCCTTGGGCAGGGAGGCTATAGAGGCAAGGAAAAGCCTCTTACTTATTAATTTTCTTATGTGCATTTCCTTGGTCTGCCAGCAGATGGCACTTGTTGACCGCTCTCAAGTCAATGCCTGGTCGGAGCTTATTTGTTGTGACACAGGCCAGATCAATGTGATAGAGCATCCTGTCTGGGGGCTAAGAGCCCTGTGATTCAACTTTCTGAGACAGTTCTTCAGACTTCTCTCGTAGCGCCCCCCTTTTCCCAGCTAGGAAGTATTTCCACTCCCTTCTGAATCCTCAACAATCAGTCCCTGTTAGTAGAGGAGGAGATTGGGAGGTTTGTATATCTTTAGCCCCTTGCAGGCTCCAAGGCAAATAATGGCGCAGCCCCACCCGGCCTGGAAGGGCTCTTGGGACAGGGCAGACCAAATCTGGGAGTCCAAAGCAGGGTCAGCCCCAGGCTCTTTCTCCCCTCTCCCATGGAGTCCTCAACAATTAGTCCAGGCTAGAAGAGAGGGAGGTTGGGAGGGTCGGATTTCTCCAGTCCTTTCTAGGCTCCCAGGGCAAACCGCCGTGTGGAAGGGTCCGTGGGGCTCCGCAGCCCAGATTTCAGGTCAGAACCTGAGTCAGCCTAAGGCTGTGTCCCTTTCTCTCCCCTTTCCGGGAGTGGCAGATCCCTGAAGCCCCCTTTGTCTGAGGTCGCAGGCCCAGAGGCCCAAGAGTTCTGAAGAGTGTGGGGGAGGGTGCTGGCAGCAGCAGAAGCTGCTACTTGCAACTCACGGTTCTGTTGTCACGATTTCCCTCTTCTGTCCCTCTCTCCTCTGGGTGGTGTGCAGCCTTCACCTGCTGTCCTAAACCCTAGAAGATCTTTTTCAAGGCTGTTTCCACTTGTCCTCTAGCTATTTTTCTCGACAAGAGATTCCCGTGTCTTACTAGTTCGCCATCTTCCCGGAAGTCTCTGTAGTGGTAAACTATTAAAGCCAGAAGATTCCATTCCCCCAAAGAATCTTTTAACAACTAGCAAAAAACTGGCAGAGCCAATCTTACTCAAAACTCCAAAAAACACTTCAAGTGTACCAGTATCCGGGAGAGTGCTGAATCAAGGAAACACAAATTAAAAACCACTAGAAATTCATGGCCCCCTTACTGGCACCTCCACTAACCCCTCCCTATGAGCAGCATGAAGCAAGCCTAAACTCCTGCTATGCCTCTCTAGCCCTGTTCTGGAGGCAGGAAAGTAACCCCTACGCATTTACTGAATACAGTACCTGTATGTCCGTACCAATCCATCGGACGGCAGCAAAGAAGGACTGAGCCAGGACATTCTCCTATGGCTCACCCTCCCAGAACTTACCCAGCGGACAGAAGGAACCTGCAGCCAATTAAAGCAGTGTAAGAAAGAATTAAACAAAGCGGACTAAAGCAAAGGATTACCAAGTTTAGAACACCAGGGAAGGGAACAAAGTTTATTTCATGGGAATAAAGTAGGCATCCAGATTCCTAAGGCCACCAGGGCAAGTGCAAAACAAGATTCAGTCTCAAAAAAAATTGAGAGGACTCCACATTTTCACCTCAGCTGATCTTCATGGGAGGGCTAAACTCCAAAGGAGAACACCAGTCAACTAACAGCCAATTTGCAAAGCTATAAAAGGTGATTTTTGCATTGATTTCTTGGTTTTTGTTAGCTCTTGGGACTCAGGAAAATTTCTATCACTATCTAGTTACAAACTTAAGGAACAGAAAGCTTGAGGTCTAAATCCCAGGGTTAGCAAATTAATATATTAAAATGTATAGTGTGCAGCAAAATATTACAAGACAAAGACAAGAAATGATGGTCCATCCAAAGAAACAAGAAAAATATGAGAAATCATTAACAAGGAGAAACAGTCTCTTCACAGAGCAGACTTGATAAAATGATCTGCAATATTAACAAAGAGATAAAGGAAAAGAAAAAATCACAGGATGTCTGGGAAACAATGCATAAACACAATGAAAATATCAATAATGAGAGAGAAAAAAATTTTAAAGGACCAAATGGAAAATACTGGAACTGAAGAAAAAATTAACCGAAATGATAAATTCTGTAGAGGGTTTCATCAGCAGATTAGAACTAACAGAAAAAAGGATCAGTGAACTTGAAGACAAGAAAACTACAACCATTTAGTCTTGGAAGTAGGAAGAAAAAAGAAAGAAAAAAGGTGAGCAGACCCTAAGAAGCCTGTGAGACAACATCAGGCATACCAATATATGTATGATGGGAGTCCCAGAAGGAGAAGAAAGAGAGAAAGGGGCAGAAGGAATATTCAAAGAAATAATGACAGAAAATTTCCCAAATTTATGCATTTAAAAAGTGTAACTAAGGTAAAATAGGATAAACTCAAAGAAAGCAACAACCAGACACACAATAATCAAATTGTCCAATGCCAAGGACAAGGAGTGAGTTCTGAAGGCTGAAACAGAAAAACAAAGTGTTATGTACAGGGGGTCAGATGCAGCTCAGTGGTTGAGCGCATGCTTCCCACGTACGATGTCACTGTTTCAATCCCCAGTACCTCCTAAAAACAAACAAACGAAAAAAGCCAACTCTCATTGGAGAGCAGATGTAGCTAAGTGGTTGAGCACCTGCTTCCCCATGTACGAGGTCCTGGGTTTAATCTCCAGTACCTCCTAAAAAAAAAAAAAAAAAAAGACATTGGGTGAGCACAAAGAAAAATTTGAAATTTTGGATAGAAAAATAAAGAGAGCTTATGAGACTGAAAGAAAAAATAAGTTAAACATACAATAGAGACACACAACAGCAGATTTGAAATCATGGAAGAAAGAATCAGTGACACAGAGTAAAGAACAACTGAAATTGAAAAGAGAGAACAGAGAGAGAAAAGAATGGAAAAAATAGAGCAAACACAAAGCGCACCAACATATGTGCTACGGGAGTTCCAGAAGGAGACAAGAAAGGAAAAGGGGAAGAAAGAGTATCTGAGGAAATAATGGCTGAAAATTTCCCAACTCTCATGAAAGGCATGCACATATGTATCCAGGAAGTGCAACACACTACAATTAGAATAAGTCTAAACAGACCAACCACAAGACACACAATATTCAGAATGCCAAATGCCAAATATAAAGAGAAAATTCTGAAAGCAGCAAGGGAAAAGGTAAACATCACATAAAAGGGACACCCAGTAAGTCTTAGTGCAGATTTCTCTTCAGACCATAGAGATAAAAAGGCAGTGGTATGATATAATTAAGGTACTGAGAAAAACTGACAGCCAAGAATTCTTTTTTTTTTTTTTTTTTTTTTTT
>JAKSZT010000049.1:4942128-4974056 GCA_026826555.1 Tolypeutes matacus | reverse complement strand
GGGGGGGGGAAGATAATGAATAAAAGTAAATAAATAAATCCTTTTTTTTTTTTTTTTTTTAAGATTTTATTTATTTATTCATTTATCCCCTCCTCGCTGCCTGTGCTTGCCGGGTCAGCCAACCATGCCGTGCGGGTGGGCCTGCCCTCACCAGGAGGCCCCAGGAACCGAACCCAGGGCCCCCCATATGGTAAACAGGAGCCCCACTGATTGAGCCACAGCCGCTTCCCTAAATAAATCCTTTAAAAAAATGTACAGGGGAGGAAGATATGGACTATAGTTGGTAGTAATACTTTGACGATGCTCTTTCATGATTTGTTAACAAATGTTTCACAACAATGCAGGGTGTTTGTGGGGGAGAAGATGTGTTGGAGTCCTGTATGATGTTATGCATGTTTGTTTTTTTAAGTTCACGATGTTTACTGAACACTTATAGTTTATATATGTTCATGTATGAATAATATACTTTAATAAATTGTTTTTAAAAAATTGCAAGAGAAATTAGTAGATATCTCGAGACAAATTACAAGAATACAACTTATCAAAACCTATGAGCTGGGGGGCAGATGTGGCTCAAATGGTTGGGCGTCCGTCTGCCATATGGAGGGACCTGGGTTCGATCCCCGGGACCTCCCGGTAAAATAAAAATAAATAAATAAATAAATAAATAAATAAATAAATAAATAAAAATGCTTGGTAGAATTCACAAGTGGGAAAAAAAAAATAAAAAACACCTATGAGCTATAGTGAAGGTAATGCTGAGAGGGACATGTATAGCCCTAAATGCCTGTATTAAAAAAGAAGAAAGAGCTAAAATCAAAGAGCTTAGTAAACAACTGGAGAAACTAGGAAAAGACCCAAATCAAGCTGAAAAAAAGAAATAATAAAGATTACAGCAGAAATAAATGAAACTGAGGGGAAAAAAACAAAAGGGAATATCAACAAAACCAAAAGCAGTTTCTTTGAGAAAAATCAATAAAACCAACAAACACTTAGCAAAGGCTAACAAAGAAAAAAAAAAAAAGAGAGAGAAGATGCAAATAAGTAAAATCAGAAATGAATGGAGGGACTTACATCTAACCCCACAAAAATAAAAAGGATCATAAGAGGATATTATGAGAGGGAAGCAGATGTGGCTCAAGCGACTGGGCTCCTGTCTACCACATAGGAGGTCCAGGGTTTGATTCCCAGGGCCTCTTGGTGAAGGCAAGCTGGCCCACACAGCAAGCTGGCCTGAGCGGAGTGCTGGCCCGTGCAGGAGTACTCGCCTGCACAGAATGCTGCCCGCACAGAGAGCTGACGCAAGATGACACAACAAAAAGAGACACAGAGGAGAGACAATAAGAGACGCAGCAAACCAGGGAGTTGAGGTGGCACAAGAGATTGAGCGCCTCTCTCCCACTCCGGGAGGTCCCAGGATCAGTTCCCAGTGCCACCTAAAGAGAAGACAAGCAGACACAGAAGAACAGAGCAGACAGTGAGCACAAAACAATGGGGGGGAGGGAATAAATAAATCTTTAAAAAAAAAAAAAAAAAGAGGGTATTATGAGAAACTGTACGCCAACAAATTGGACAAACTAGATGAAATGGACAAACTCCTAGAAATGCACAGACAACCTACAATGACTCTACAAGAAATACAGGAACTCAACAAACGAACCATAAGCAAAGACATTCAATCAGAGACATTCAATCAGTCATCAAAAATCCTCCACAAAAGTCCAAGACCAGTTGGTGCCAGAAGTGAATTCACCAAACATTTTAAGAAGTATTACTATCAATCCTGTTTAAACTCTTCCAAAAAATTTGAAAAAGAGGGAAAATCATGCAAAACACTTTAGGAAGCCAACATCACCCTAAGACCAAGGCCAGATAAAGATACTACAAGAAAAGAAAATTACAGACCAATCTCTCTAATGAACACAGATGCAAAAATTCTCAACAAAATACTTGCAAATCGAATCCAACTGCATATAAAAACAATTACACATCACAATCAAGTAGGTTTTATTCCAGGTATGTAAGGGTAGTTCAACTTAAGAAAATAAATTAACATAACACACCACATTATAAACTGAAGGAAAAAGCCACATGACCATTACGATTGATGCAGAAAAGGCCTTTGACATAATCCAGCATCCTTCTTGATAAAAAACACTTCAAAAAACGGGTATAGGGGAGAAGATGTGGCTCTAGCAGTTGGGCACCCGCTTCCCACATCAGAGGTCCCGGGTTCGGTTCCTGTTGCCTCCTAAAGCAGACAAACAGATGCAACAAGAAGACGCACCAAGCTGACACAACAAGCAGGGAGCTGGTACAACTCAAGCGGGTGAGCTCCCACCTCCCATATGGGAGGTACCGGCTTCAGTTTCCCATGCCTCCTAAAGAAGACAAACAAGCAACGAGCAGACATCAAGCAAAAACAACGAGCAAACAACGAGCAAAATCTAAATGAGCAGAGAGCAAATGTGGCTCAAGAAGTTGGATGCCGGGAAGCAGCTGTGGCTCAATTGGTTGGGCTCCCGTTTACCATATGGGAGGCCCCGGGTTCGATTCCTGAGGCCTCTTGGTGAGGGCAAGCCGGCCCACATGGCACAGTGAGCTGGTGCAGCAAGATGATGCAACAGAAGGAGACAAGCAGACACAGGAAAAAAAAAAATGCAAAGCAAATGGACACAGGGAGCACAAGCAACAAGGGGGGGAGGTAAATAAATAAATAAATCTTTTAAAAAAAGAAGAAGTTGGGTGCCCGCCTACCACATGGGAGGTACTAAGTTCGGTTCCTGATGCCTCCTAAAGAAGACAAGCAAGACAGCAAGTTGACACAACGGGCTGGCGCGGCAAGGTGACACAAGAAGAGACACAAGGAGGAAACCATAATGAGAGATACAACAAAGCAGGGAGAAGAGGTGGCTCAAGTGATTAGGTGCCTCCCTCCCACAAAGGAGGTCCCAGGTTCAGTTCCCAGAACCTCCTAAGGGGAAGGCAAGCACACAACAAACAGACACAGCAAGTGCAAACAATGAGAGGGTGGAGAGAAATAAATAAAATATTTAAAAATAATAGTAATAATTGAAAGCAGGGAATCAAATAGATATTTGTATACCAATTGTCATAGCAGCACCGTTCACAATAATCAAAACATGGAATCAGCCCAAATGTCCACCAAAAGATAAAAGGATAAACAAGGGAAGCGGCTGTGGCTCAATCAGTAGGGCTCCCGTTTACCATATGGGAGGCCCCGGGTTCGGTTCCCGGGGCCGCCTGGTGAAGGCAAGCCCGCCCGCACGGCGTGGTTAGCTGACCCAGCGAGCACAAGCAGCAAGGGGGGGATAAATGAATAAATAAATAAAAATCTTTAAAAAAAAAAAAAAAAAAGAATAGCCAGAAATAGCAGCTATGTACAGCAGGGGAAGCATGGAGAAATTGAAAGGTGAAGAATTTTCTTGATGGTCTGTTTATTATTATTATTAAAATAATGTAAATGCTCAAATGATAGAAGTGATTGATGCACAACTATGTGATTATAACAAATACCACTGATTGTACACTTTGGATGAATTGTATGCTTTATTAATAATGTATCAATAAAATTGATTTATTTTAAAAAACTAATCAAAGTGAAGACTTAAGATCTGTATATTTTATGTAAGTTATACCTCAATTTTAAAACAAAATGAATATAAAGATTTTTTTTTTTTAATGTAATATAGGGAGCCAACATGGCTCAGTGGCTAAACACTAGCTTCGCACATACAAGGTTCTGGGTTCAATCCCCAGCTCCAGAACCTAAAAAAAAAAAAAAGTAGAAAAAAATGTGATTTACACAGGATGAAAGTAAATGACTAGAAAAAGATATATCATATAAATCATAAAAAAAAGCAGGAACGATCATTGTGGCATTTGATATTATTTATGAAACCCAAAAAGAGATACTGATTATGTTTGTAATACAAACATAATTAGCTGAGATCGGAAGAAGCTGGGCCCACAGAGCCTTAAGAGGAAGAAGGAAGGAGAGACCAGGCAGACATGGCCCATCACCTTGCTTGAACACATGGCAAATGACTTTGGGTGAGAAATTAACCTTGAGTTGGTCTCTTTAGGGCTTTGTAACTGTAAGCTTCTACCCCAAATAAATATTATTTATAAAAGCCAACAGATTTCTGGTACACTGCATCAGCACCCCTTTGGCTGACTAATACAATCATCTTAATACCAGCTACAGTAGAGTTTAAAGCAAAGAAAAATACCAGAGAATGAGAGGGTCAATATATAATGACAAAAGGGTGAAACCATCAAAAATACATGATCTCAAATGTGTATGCACCAAAAAGGAGAGATGCAAAAATATCATACATGGGAAACAAAAATTTAAGGAATTGAAAGGTAAAATGTACAAATCCACTTTTATACCTGGAGACTTTCATAATCCTCGCTCAAAAATTGATAGAACAGGGAAACGGATGTGGCTCAAAAGGTTCGGCGTCCGTCCACCATATGGAGAGACCGGGGTTCGATCCCCAGTACCTCCCGGTAAAAAAAAAAAAAAATTGATAGAACTAGACAGAAAATCAGCAAAATATAAAACTCAATACCATCAACCAACTGAATATATCAGACAGTCCACTCAACAACACCCTAATACACATTCTCTTCAAGCCCATAGCCTGGGCCATAAAACAAACCTAGTATACAAAAACATTACTGATTTTTGCATGTTGATCTTATATCCTGCCACTTTGCTGAACTCATTTATTGGCTCAAGTAGCAAAAGACTTGAATAGACATTTGTCCAAAGAAGAAATACAAATGGCAAAAAAACACATGAAGAAATGCTCAACATCACTCATGATTAGGGAAATGCAAATCAAAACTACAATGAGATATCATTTCACACCTATCAGAATGGCCACTATTAAAAAGACAGAGAACTACAAGATTGGAGAGGATGTGGCGAGATAGGAACACTTCTTCACTGTTGGTGGGAATGCAGGATGGTACAACCACTTTGGAGGACTGTTTGGCAGTTCCTAAAGAAGTTGAATATAGACTTGACACGTGACCCTGCAATACCACTACTGGGTATATACCCAGAAGAACTGAGAGCAGTGACACGAACAGACATCTGCACACCGATGTTCATAGAGACATTATTCATGATTGCCAAAAATCGGAAACCAAGGTGTCCATCAACCAATGAATAAATAAACAAACGGTGGTGTATTTACACAATGGAATATTTATTATGCAGCTGTAAGAAGAAATGAAGTCATAAAGCATATGGCAACATGGATGAACCTGGAGGATTATGGTGAGCAAAGCAAGCCAGACACAAAAGGACTAATACTATATGACTGCATTTCTATGAACCAAATATATTGTGTAACATATTGTATGACTCAAAAAAAAATTTTATATGTATCCAGTACATCTAATTGAGAAATGTATGTTTTTATTCACCTGTGTTTTCTTTTCAGTTTTAAATTGTTTATATTTCAATTAAATGTACAAAATAAATTAAAAAAAAAAAAACTAAACTAACTTAAAAAGTTGAAAACATGCATGGAGTGTCCTTCATCCACAATGGAATCAATATTGAAACAAGTAATGAAAAGTAAAAGAAAATCTCAAAGAAAATCTTTGAAACTAAACAACTCACTTCAAAAGAATCTATGGTTAAAAGATAAGCCTCAAGGGAAGTGAAAAACATATAATGAACAATGAATATATAACAAACCAAATTTTGTGGGACACAACAAAATCAGTACAAAGAAGTAAATTTATAGCATTAAATGTATAGAAAATTATAAAACACACAATGTCAACACCAACCTCAAGAAAATTATTTTTTTAAAAAGCAAAATAAAGCACATAGAAAGATAAATATAAGAGCAGAAATCAATAAACTTAAAATATGAATAGAGGAAAATCAATGAAACAAAGAGCTAGTCTTTGAAAATATCATTAAAACTGACAAATTTGAACAAATAGAGACAAAACAAATTACCAATATCAGAATGCTATAGGAAATCCAAAGATTAAAGGATATCCACACATCAAAAGGAAAATAAGGTAATACTACGAACAAGTCTACACACATAAATTTTTCAACTTAGACAAATTGGATTACTACCTGGAAAAAACAAACTATTTCAACTCACCCAATATGAAACTGATAAATTGAATAGCCTCATAAATATTTTAAAAATTGAACCTGGAATTTTATAATTCCCAATAAAAATCTCAAGGCCCAAATGATTTCACTGAAGAATTGTACCAAGCATATAGGGAACAATTAACACCAATTCTGTATGATTTATTCCAGAAAATAGAAGAGGGACCATTCCCAATTCACTTTGATGCTAGCATTACACTAATACTAAAATCAAACAAAAAGAGTACAAATAAAGAATATACAGGGAGCAGATGTTAAGTGGTTGAGCCCAGTGACTCCTGAAAAAAACAAAAACATACAACAAGCAAAAAAAAAAAAAAAAAACAACAACAACTCAGGGGAGCCGATGTGGCTCAGTGGTTGAGGGTCGGCTTCCCACAAACAAGGTCCTAGGTTCAATCCCCAGCTCCAGTACCTCAAAAAAAAAGAAAAGAAAAGATAAAAAGGGAACAGATGTGGCTCAAGCAGTTGAGCTCCTGCCTCTCACAAGGGAGGGCCAAGGTTCAGTTCCCGGTGCCTCCTAAAGAAAATGGAAAAACAGACAACGAGCAAACAGACGAGGCAGCCATCTGGTGGGGAGGGGGAATGATTTAAAAAAAAAAAGCAAACTTGAAAAAATAAAAATCTAAGGATCAATACCCCTAATGAATATAGGCACAATAGCCATTAATAAAACATTAACAAACAAAAAAAGGGGAAAAAAAACAAACAAAAAAAAATTAATAAATATATTTTAAAACAGATTTATTCCAAGGCTGGTTCAATATTAAAAATCAACTAATGTAACCTCCCTAATTAGCAGCATTAAGAAGAAAAATCACAGGATCTTATCAACTGATGCAAAAAAATAACACTTGACAAAATTCAACATGCATTCCATGATAAAAATTCTAAGGAAAAATGGGAATAGAATAGAGGGGAATTTCTTGAACTTCATCTCGGAATTTCTTGAACTTCATCTCGCACACCTACTAAAAACTTACAGCTAACATCTCAGTGCTTTTCCCCTAAGTTCTGGAACAAGGCAAGGATATGCATTCTCACAACTCTTAGTTCTAGGAAGTGCAATTAGGCAATAGGAGGTATTCAGGTCAGAAAAGAAGAAATGAAAATTGCTTTATTTGCAGATGACATGATTATCTTTATCTACATAGACAATCTCAAGAAATCTACAAAAGAAAAAACAAAATTCTAGAATAAGTGCATTCAGTAAATTTGCAGAAGACAAGATTAAAAAGTCAATTGTATTTCTATATACCAGCAATGAAAACGTGGGCACCAAAATTAACTATTTACAATTGTTTCAAAAAATCAAATACTGGGAAGCGGCTGTGGCTCAATCAGTAGGGCTCCCGTTTACCATATGGGAGGCCCCGGGTTCGGTTCCCGGGGCCTCCTGGTGAAGGCAGGCCCGCCCGCGCGGAGTGGTTAGCTGACCCAGCGAGCACAAGCAGCAAGGGGGGGATAAATGAATAAATAAATAAAATCTTTAAAAAAAAAAAAAAAAAAAAAAAAATCAAATACTGGGAGAGGATGTGGCTCAAGCAGTTGGACACCCACCTCCCACACGGGAGGTCCCGGGTTCAGTTCCCAGTGCCTCCAAAAGAAAACGAGCAAGACAGTGAGCTGACGCGACAGGCTGGTGCGGCAAAATGACACAACAAGGAGGCACAACAAACAGAGTGGAGGTTGCTCAGGCAGTTGAGCGCCTCCCTCCCACATGGGAGGTCCCGGGTTTGGTTCCCAGTGCCTCCTAAAAAAAGACGAGCAAACACAGAGAATACACACGAACAGACCCAGAGAGCAGTCAGAGCAAACAATGGGGGGAGGGGAGGCATGGTGAGAAATAAATCAATCTTTTAAAAAATCAAATGGTAAGGTATTAATCTAATAATACTGCTGAAAACCACACAACAGAGATGGAAGAAATCAAAGATCTAAATATATGGAAAACAATACATTCATGGATTGGAAGATTTAAAACATAATTTTCCCCAAAATAGTATACAGGTTTAATGGTATTCCAATCAAAATCCCAGTAATATTTTTTAACAGATATAGGCATTATGCTGAAATGCATATTTTAAAAAGGGACTAAATAATTAAAACAATTTTGAGAAGAAAAAATAAAGTGAGATGAGTCACTCTACTGGATTTCAAGCATTATTATGTAGCTCCAGCAATCATGGTTCTGCCAGAGTGATAGACACATACATAAATGAAACAACACAGAACCAAAAATTGACCCACACAATTTTTATTGTGATAACATACATGCAACACAAAATTTCCCATTTTCGCCACTTTGGTGTACAATTAAGTGATATCAAATACATTCACAATATTATGCCAAAATCACCACCATCCACCAATAGCCCTTTTTCCTTCTGCCAATACTAGTATCATATTAATTTTGGTTAAATCAACTCTAAAATGTTTATGATAGGAGCAAGTAAACATGATTCACAGCACAGTTAAGGAGTTTCTATATTTCCTTGTCTAACATTCTATTTCTACAGGAGTAAGTAGCTGCTTCACTTAAAGCAAAACGACATTAGCTTAAATAAAAGACAGGTGGCAATCCCAAATGCTGATAAGTCTGCAGTAGAACTGAATTTCTCTCTCACACATTGCTGCTGGGAATATAAAATAATAGAGTCACTGTGGGAAACAGTTTAGCAGCTTCTTTTAAAAAAACTAAACATCCAGGTATTATATGACCCAGCAATCATACTCTAGAACACTTATCCCAAAGAAAAAACTCTTGTCCTTAATACCTAACACATCAACGTTCATAACAGCTTTATTTCTAACATCCAAATTTTTTAAAACAATCCAAATATACTTCAGTGGGTGAATGGTTAAACAAACTGAGGTATGTCTATACCATGTAATACTGCTCAGCAACAAAAAGGAATTATCAATATATGCAATAACTTGGAACTATGCTGAGTGAAAGAAAGCCATCTATTTCACAAAGAATAGAGGGGACTTGGAGTCCTGTAAACAGGGGTATTCCTAAGGCCACAAGCCCAGGTGGAAAACAACAGACATAACAGGCATGCTCAGACAACAGCCTTTAAAAAAAAAAAATGGCCTCTGTGGCCATTCGCTGTGTGCTCTCTGTGTCTGCTTGTCTTCTCTCCTTATCTTCTCTTGGGAGGCACCGGGAACTGAGCCTGGGACCTCCGATATGGGAGAGAGGCACTCAATCACCTGAGCCACCTCAGCTCCCTGGTTTGCTGTGTCTCTCACTGTCTCTCCTCCTTGCCTTTTTTTGTTGCACCATCTCACCTTCACCAGGGGGTCCCAGGAAACGAACCCGGGACCTCCCATATGGTAGACGGGAGCCCAATTGCTTGAGCCACATCCGATTCCCTCAGTCTGACCTTTTGGTAGGCGAGGTAAATTCTCAAGGACAACACCAGCCAAAACAGCCAATTTGCAAAGACTATAAGAGATGTTTTTGAGTGGTTTTCTTGTTTGGTTTTATTTTTCTTACCTCCTGACACTCAAGGAATTCCCTGTTATTTCAACAGCTGGATATAACATTAAACATAGCTCAGGGACTAAATTCCAGAGTTAACACTTGAAAATATTAACATGTACAGTATGTAAAAACAGTTTACAGGACAAACAAAGAAACAAGAGATGAAGGCCAATCCAAAAACAAGATAAAAATCCACAAGCCATCAATGAAGAAGACCAGACCTTGGATGTACCAAAGACGTTTAAAAAATGATCCTCAAGGGATTATGGGAACATGGAGGAGCAGGGAGCACCAGGACGCACTGCCTCCACCAGAACAACTATTAAACAGGCAGGAACCACCTGCAACAACTATGCGTAGCACTCAGTCATTGCTGGGGACAATGTAAAATGGTACAACCACTGTGGACAACAGTTTGGCAGTTCCTCAGAAATCTAAATATAGAACTACCATATGACCTGATAATCCCACTACTAGGTATGTACCCAAAAGAACTGAAAGCAGGGACTCAAACAGATATTTGCACACCAATCTTTTTTTTTTTTTTTTTAAGATTTTTATTTATTTATTTATTTATTTATTTATTTATTTATTTATTTATTTATTTATTTATTTATTTATCCGCCCCTTGCTGCATCCATTTGCTTTTGCGTTTTTCTGGGTCTGCTTATCTCCCTTTGTTGAGTCATCTTGCTGCATCAGCTCACCGCGCCACGCGGGCCGGCTTGCCTTCACCAGGAGGTCCCAGGAATCGAACCCGGGGCCTCCCATATAGTAAATGGGAGCCAACCAATTGAGCCACAGCCGCTTCCCATGCACACCAATCTTTATAGCAGCATATTTCACAATTGCCAAAAGATGGAATCAACCCAACTATCCATCAACTAATGAATGGGTAAATAAAAAGTGGTGAGATGTACACACACACACACACACAATGGAATACCATTCAGCCATCAAAAGGAATGAAGTTCTGACACCTGCTACAACATGGATGAACCTTGATGACATCATGTTGAGTGAAAAAAAATAAGCCAGACACGAAAGGACAAATATTATATAATCTCACTGAATTTAAACAATTAGAATAAGCAAACTCATAGAGTCTGAATCTGGAATACAGGGAAGCGGCTGTGGCTCAATCGATGGGGCTCCCGTTTACCATATGGGAGGCCCCGGGTTCGGTTCCCGGGGCCTCCTGGTGAGGGCGGGCCCGCCCGCCCAGCATGGTTGGCTGACCCAGCGAGCACGAGCAGCAAGGGGGAGATAAATGAATAAATAAATAAAATCTTTAAAAAAAAAAAAAAAAAAAAAAAAAAGAATCTGGAATACAGGTTATCAGGAGACGGGGAGGAGATAAGGAATGGGAAGGTGAGGCTTAAAATGTACAGGGCTCCTATTTGGAATGATGGAAATGTTTTGGTAATGGATGCTGATGACAGTAGCACAACATTGTGGACGTAATTAATAGTATTGAAATATATATATCTGAATGTGACTAAAAGGGAAAACATGAAATTGTATATATAACAACAGACCACAAATGTTTTTAAAAATCCATAGAACGACACTACCCAGAGAACCCTAAGTTAAACCATGGACTATACATGAACCACGGTTAATAGTGTAATATAAAAATGTGCCTTCATCAATTGTAACAAATGGTCCACACCAATGCTGGGTGTTAATAATAGGGTGGTATATGGGAATCCTGTATCTTATGTATGATTGTTCTGTAAACCTACAACTTCTCTAATAAGAAGGGGTGGAAACAGAATTGAGCAAGTTGTCAAAAATTATCAGAGATTTTTTTTCACATTTTCCATAACTAAAATTTCCAAATTGAAAGGGCCATTGAATGAGAAAGCATACCATCATGAAAAATATGAGAAATACCTGGGATAAAGAAAAAAAACCTAAAAGCTTCCAGAAAGAAAAATCACATACCAAGGGTTAGGAATCAGACCGCACTGGATTTCTTAACAATGACCCTGAAAGCCAGAAGGAAATAGAGAAATATCTTCACAATTCTGAAGGAAAATGTCTTCCAGCCAAGAATTCCATATTTAGCCAAACTATCAAATCAAGATGATAAAACTACCCATTTTATCAAACATGCAAAACTTCAAAAAATTTATTTCTCACATACCTTTTCCTACAAATCTGCTGGATTTTCCTACAAAACTGCTGGGTATGCCCTCAAAACAAGAAAATTAAAAATTAAAAATGATGGGAAGCGGCTGTGGCTCAATCAGTAGGGCTCCCGTTTACCATATGGGAGGCCCCGGGTTCGGTTCCCGGGGCCTCCTGATGAAGGCAAGCCGGCCCGCACGGCATGGTTAGCTGACCCAGCGAGCACAAGCAGCAAGGGGGGGATAAATGAATAAATAAATAAAATCTTTAAAAAAATAAAAATTAAAATTAAAAATGAAGACATTGGGGATGTGGTGATGGAGGAAACAGAGAATCCAACATAAGCAAAAAGAAACTCCCCAAGATGAAAGTGAAGGGAAGGTCTATGTCAACACCGATGAAGCAAGCCTAAAGAGCAACCAGCCCAGGTGGGAAGAGAAAGGTCTCCAGGTTTAAAAAGCAAAGGAACTGGTTTGAATCCGGAGGAGGGATGGGGGAAGGGGGAAAGGGGAAGGGGCCAGGAAGGAAAGGAAAAAGGAAAGGAAAGGGGAGATGGGGGAGTAGAGGGGAGGAAGTATGTGTGAGAGACAGGCTTTTAGTACTACTTGATTTGACTATGTACATCTATCACTTTGATAAATATAAAAATTAAACAAGTGCAATAAATAAGTACTAAATGCCAGACAATGTATTATTATACCTATTATTTTTTCATTTCTCTCACTAGCTACATGAACAAATTAGAAAAGGATACAAACAAGCATTAAGTACCTACTTCATGTCTGCCCTTATGCTAGGCTCTTCTCACAAAGAAAAAAGACTTTAAGAAGAGTGCCAAAGGCAATTGGCTATTTGCTATATTGTCTATGATGGCAAGCAACAAATCAGTTAATTTTTGAAAACTACAAGTTTCAAAACTATAGGAATTAGGGCTATGCTGAAGTTAAAAGCAAATATTAGTGATAAGAATCAGCAGTGAAAGAAAATAAAAAGTTGACAAACTTTGAAGGCATTCTATTTAAAATTTACAGGCAAAACACTTTGTACAGAAATATAAATTAAAAAATTATATACTGCTATTTTTCAAAAATACACACCAAAAAAGTACAACCTGAGAACCCTACCCTGGATTCATGCACTTAGAAATCAAACATAAAATAAATTGTACAACAATTTTTAATTATGTGGATAAAGGTAAATCTCCAGATGGCAGGGAAAAAAAAGAACCTAAAAGCTAAAAGAATGAGCGCTAGCTGAGGCCACGGCAGACCCGCTAACACTCTAGAGGGTGCAGTGGACAGTGACAACAGTGTGGAGCCTGGACACTGGGTGCACACAAGACCTCTAAACGGGCTCCACACTTAAGGATACTGACGGGGAATCTAGAACAACATGGCCTGGCCCACTAAGATTAGGGAGGCAGCAGAGAAGTGAGACGCCAGCTCTGCACTGCACATGAGAAAAACAGAAATCAGGAAGCTCAAGCCTGTGTTAAGAAAGGATGTGCAGCCCCAAGTTTATTTTCTAAAGCAGGGGTTCTTAACCTTATTTGCTCCTTTTGCCAGTCAGGTAAAAAACCATGGACCCCTCACTAAGTCCATACTATACTGTGTATTATTTAATAAATCACACCCACACCAACATGTCCCCACAAGAATGTTTTTTTTTTTTTTTTAAGATTTACTTACTTTATTTTTATTTATCCCCCCCCTCTCCCAGATGGTTCTCTGGTCTGTCTGCTCATTGTCTACTCGCCTTCACCAGGAGGCACCTGGAACTGAACCCAGGACTTCCCACATGACAGGCGAGTGACCAATGGCCTGAGCCACATCCGCCCCCCACAGGTTATGGCATCCGCTGGCTTGTGGCATGTGCTCATTGCAGCAGAGGCGGCATCTAACTCATTTGGGATGGGGGCAGCATCTGCTTCTCTTCTTTTTTCAGAAGGCACTGGGACCAAACTGACACTACCATGTGGTAGATGGGAGCCCAATTGCTTGAGCCACATCCACTTCCCAGAACAGGAGTTCTTAACAAGGGATCCGTGAATTTGAGTTGAAATTCAAAAAAACATTATTCTTGGGAAGCAAATGTGTCTAAACCAGTTGGGTGCTCACCACCACATGGGAACACTGGCTCGGTTCCCGGGGCCTCCTAAAGAAGACAGTGAGCTGGCAGGACGGGTAGGTGCAGCAAGATGACACAACAAGAGACTCAAGAAGGAAAACACATGGAGTCGGATGTGGCTCAACTGGTTGGGCGTCCGTCTCCCATATGGAGGGACCTGGGTTCGATACCCGGGACCTCCCGGTAAAAAAAAAAAAAAAAAAAAAAGAAGGAAAACACAATGAGAGACACAACAAAGCAGGGAAGTGAGGTGGCTCAAGCAATTAGGCGCCTCCCTCCCATATCAGAGGTCCCAGATTCGGTTCCCAGTGCCTCCTAAAGAAACAAGGAAGGAAGACAGACATAGCAAGTGCAAACAACAAGGGAGTGGAGAGAAATAAAAATTTTAAAAATTAAAAAAAAAAAAAAACCCCTGTTCTAAAGGGTGCAGGAATCTAAGCCAAAAAATAAACTTTAAACCTGGTCTGAAACAAAATGTAGAATATATACATAATGGAATATTATTCAGTCACAAAAGGTAATGAAGATGCATGCTACAACATGGGTGAAACTTGAAGATATCATGTTGATTGAAATAAGTTAGACACAAAGGGCCAGATATTGTATGATCTAACTGATAAGAATAATTAAGAGTAAGCAAACTCATAGAGTCAGAATCTAGAATATAGGTTACCAGGGCACGGGTGAGGGTAAGGAATGAGGAGTTAACATTTAATTGGTACAGTTTCTGCTTGGGGAGATGGAAAAGCTTTGGTAATGGATAGCTTTCATGGTAGCACAACAATATAAATCTAAATTACACCCATCGGTAAACTGCACTTTTTTTTTTTTTTTTTTTTTTTTTTAAAGATTTTATTTATTTATTCATTCATCCCCCCCCCTGCTGCTTGTGCTCGCTGGGTCAGCCAACCACACCGTGCGGGCGGGCTTGCCTTCGCCAGGAGGCCCCGGGAACCGAACCCGGGGCCTCCCACATGGTAAACGGGAGCCCTACTGATTGAGCCACAGCCGCTTCCCTAAACTGCACATTTTTAAAATGGGATATTTATGTTGCATATATGTTACAATAAAATAAAATTAAATTTACAAAAAATAGGCTGGAGCAATGATTCCTATCAGGTAAACTGTGACACGGTATGTTGATTACCTACCTCTTCTTCCTTACTAACATAAACTTAGATTTTATTCAGTTCATCAATAGGCTCAACTTGAAGATCACGTTTTGCAGGCTCCCTAAAAATTAACTGAGTCAGTAAGACAAAGCATAAGCTGTGGAGTGGGGCTTCTAGGGAAGCTTGTTTAAGGGAACATCTCAGCTGGGAGAGGAACCACCTTTGCACCTTACCCTTCCCTTTTTTTCTGCCTGAACTTAGCCACAATGACTGCAGTCCCAGTTGAGATACTGTGGCCATGGGACAAATCTGAAAATAAAAACCATGTGCATAAGTACCTACTGATGGTACAGTAGGAAGACAGAAAAGCCTGGTCCAGAATGACTTCACAGAGCCATCATTAAAAGCTCTAAAATGCCTCTCTAAACTCCTTTTAAGTAAAAGAATAACCCCATAATTTGTAGAAGCCACTATAACCTAATCTATGTTACTAAGAGCCAAATGCAATTCTTAACAGACACAGAGCAAATGCAAACATTTCCCACAGTGACATTATCTCAACCCAAGTTGAGGAACAGACATTCCAAGGAAGACTCCTAAAGATTAGTTCACAGGTCAGGCAAAAAATTACAAAGCATTATGTAAAACATCTACCAGAGTCAACAAATAAACAGGAGCAGATGTGGCTCAAGCAGCTGGGTGCCCGCCTACCATATGGGAGATCCCAGATTTGGTTCCCAGTGCCCCCTAAAGAAGATGAGCAAGACAGCAAGCTGACGTGACAGGCTGGCGTGATAAGCTGAGGCAACAAGATGACACAACGAAGAGACAGAATGAGAGACACAATGAGAGACACAACAAGCAGGAGCAGAGGTAGCTCAAGCCATTGGGCACCTCCCTCCCACATGGGAGGTACCGAGTTCAGTTCCCAGTGGCTCCTAAAAAGAAGACAAGCAGACACAGTGAGTACACAACTAAAAGACACAGAGAGCAGACAGTGAGTGCAAACAACGAGGGGGTGAGAAATAAATTTTAAAAATCTTAAAAAAAAAAAAAAAAGACAACAAGCAGACACTGTGACCAGCAGACACTGTGACCAGCAGACACCACAACCACGTACACAACCAGCCCATGCTGCAGGGAGCAGAAGTGGCTCAAGCGGTTGAGCATTCACCTCCCATAAGGGAGGTCCTAGTTTGGTTCCCAGTGCCTTCTAAAGAGGACAAGCAGACAATGAGCAGATAGACAAGGGAGCCATCCTCCCGGGGGGGGGGGATTAAAAATAAAAAATAAAATAAAAATTTAAGGGCAATCACAAAAAGAAAAGAAATAGAGCAAATAACCTCCAAATCAGCAGAGGATTTTAAAAAAAAGGAATAGAGACCTCTCAATTACTCCAACAGAAGGAAAAAGGGAAGAACACAATGGTAAACAGATAACACAAAATAAGTTTTTAAAAGTCCTAAAGTAGCCACCATTACTACAAATGTAAATGAGTAAAACTCACCTAGTAAGACAGTCTCAGACTTATTTTTTTTTTTAATCAAAAACAAAAAAATCAAGCTTCATGAGAGTCACAGGGATGTTCACTGCAATACTATATATGACTGCAAAAATAAATGGAAAAAGTTGGAAACAACCCTGGTGTCCATCAACAGATGAATGGATAAACAAACTGTGGTCTATTCACACGATGGAATATTATGCAGCTGTAAGAAGAAATGAAGTCATAAAGCATATGGCAACATGGATGAATCTGGAGGACATTATGTTGAGTGAAGCAAGCCAGACACAAAAGGACAAATACTGTATGAATGCGTTACTATGAACCAAATATATTGTGTAATATATTGTTTGATTCACACACAAAAAAAAAACAAAAAAAAAACAAACAAAAAACAAAACAACAAAAAAATTTACAGGTATCCATTACATTTAATTGAGAAATGTATATATTTATTCATCTGTGTTTACTTTTTAGTTTTTTATTGCTTATGTTTTCAATTATTAAATGTACAAAATAAAGTTAATAAATAAATAATAAATGGAAATTTAAATGACAATCAGTAAGGGAATTAGATAAATTTGTGGTGATGTCATGTAACAGAACACTAAAAAGCAGATAAAACGTATGAAACAGATCCGTATGCAGAATAGCACATAATCTGTATGGTGATAAATACTAATACATAGACAGTTGGATGGAGGGATAAAGCACTAAAACACAGACAGGCACAACAGACACTCAAGACTGCTAAGGCTGACCCTGACTGGGGAGGATACAAAAAGAATTTCAGGGAAGCGGCTGTGGCTCAATCAGTAGGGCTCCCGTTTACCATATGGGAGGCCCCGGGTTCGGTTCCCGGGGCCTCCTGGTGAGGGCGGGCCCGCCCGCACAGCGTGGTTGGCTGACCCGGTGAGCACAAGCAGCAAGGGGGCGATAAATGAATAAATAAATAAAATCTTTAAAAAAAAAAAAAAAAAAAAGAATTTCAATTGAATTTTTTAATGCATTACTAGGTTTAAGCAGAAGAGAAGATCTGAAGCAAATATGAATTAACATATGTTCATTTTGGGTGGGGAATACATAGATACTCACTGTATGTGCTACACATTCAAAGTTCAGAACTATTTATAACAATTAAATATACATAAATCTTCTTTAAGTAAAATTTTTAAAAATAAAGTAATGCAATCCTAGATCAATCCCTAAAACTTTGATTCTGAGTCCATCCAGCAGTTGGCTTCTGACAATGTTAGAAGCCAGGAAGAACTACAGTAAGAGGCAGAATAGTAGGAAAAAGTTACAGTTCATCTCCCATAAAGGAACAGTCTTCCATTTAGAGCTACAATAGTAATACCCGAATAATGCAAAATTTTAACGGGCTTATTGTCCCTCTTTTTCACACAATCCACACTCGACGTGTTTTCAAACATAGATTATTTAAAATCTAACATATCCTCTCTCTGTAGCTCATTAGAATTATACAAGTATAGCAGACAAAATTCCAAATAAATCACTTCAGAATATACATTAAATACAGAAATATTCACCAGTAAGTGTCATAATCTCTAACTACAATAATAATTCTAACCAAAAAATTGTACTTAAGGTCACTTTAGTTGAATAAAGCACTTCAAGGGCTTTTTCTGAATAATGAATGCCCATCTGCAAAGAACTTCACTTTATTATAAACCAACCACATTTTCCCTTGACCCCCATTTAATACCATTTAAATTCTTCTTTCCTTATACTTTTTCAACACAGAGTCTAACCTCCGACCTCCACTGTCCCCAACAACCAGAGTTCTATCCAAACCAATGAACTAAAACTGCTGTCTCAAGAGGTTTTCTTAGCCCTTCAGCATCCTTGGCTGCACTGTCACCAACAACCTTTTTTTTTTTCATGAAAACCAGTGTCTGTGTTGCTTCTATACACTGCAGGTTCTCCTTTACTGAGTCATTATCCATGCTTGGCAACTTATTCTCTTACACTCCCAAATTCACCAGAGTTCTGGCTTCCATTTTCTTTTCTCTCCAGTAGAAATTTCATTTGGTTCCCAGTCTTCCCTCTATGTAGCTCTAACCCTAATCTGACTCTACAACTTTAATTCTAAATTTCCAACGAAAATCACAGCAGCATCAAATTCAAAACAGATACTCCCTTGCTCTTCAAGTTTGCTGTCCTTCTCCGTTCCCATTTCCATTACTCTATTACTATGAATGATGTCGCCATTCCAGAGTAAGCCTTGATATCTCAAAATCTTTTCTTTTTCAAAATCTTCGATTAGTCCCTTTTCTTTACCCAACATCCATTTCTTTCATTTCATCCTTCAAAATGCTCCCTTCCCTTCTATTCCCATATTTTACAGGAATAGCATCCTACGTTTTTAAGTTCCTAACATCCACTTTCAAACCAATTCTGTATATTATCAACCTAATTTTCTGAAAACATTGCTTTATTGTTCTGGATCTTTACTGTTGAATACCTTCTAAGGTACTGTCAACTCACAATTTCCCCTTCCCTGAAAAATGAGCTATCCCCAAACCACAGGGATCTCCCTAATTGCATCTGAACACTTAACCTTATTGCCTGGCCCTGGCTAAATGGTCCATAGGTAGGTACTCATCCAAGCCAAGCCAGCATTTTGTTTTGTTTTGAACATGAGATTTCAGCCCTTAGTCTGGGCTAGTCTCTTGAAACAGGAGCTGAGGTACTGCCATCTTTCACCATGGGAGGTGGTATATAACACGGTGGTTGAGGGCCCAGGCTCTGCATTCAAGTCTAACCTAAGTTCTAATCACAGCCCAGACTCCAACCAGTTATGTATTTATTCTCTTTTTTTTTTTTTTTTTAAAGATTTTATTTATTTACTCATTTATCCCCCCCTTGCTGCTTGTGCTCGCTGGGTCAGCTAACCAGCTAACCACACCACGTGGGCGGGCTTGCCTTCACCAGGAGCCCCGGGAATCGAACCCAGGGCCTCCCATATGGTAAACGGGAGCCCTACTGATTGAGCCACAGCCGCTTCCCTATTTATTCTCTTAAAACCATTGTCATTATCCATAAAATGAGAATAACAGCATTATCTACCTCACAGGTTTGATAGGATTAAAGAGATAATTGGTACAATGTACTTAGTACAGTATAGGGCATACAGTAAACACTGGAAAAAGTTAGATATTGCTTATTGCTTATTGGTGTGAGTAGCAGAGAAAATCTGCAAAGAGGAAAAGAATGAAGCTAACACACACAGAAAAGAAGAAACAAGATTAAGACTAATTCAATTTCCTTTTTGAGTCACAAATACTTTTTTTTTTTTCTTTAAGAGGTAACGGGGATTGAACCCAGGACCTCGTATATGGGAAGCAGGTTCTCAACCACTGAGCTACATCTGCTACCCACAAATACATTTCTAATTTTGAGTTCTTGGTTCCTGTATCTTCGTTTATATAAACTAGGAATTAGGTGGGGTTTTTTTCTTACAAGGGGCCCAACTTTTTATAACTATACAGAAGAGGAGATCGTGCCTCTTCTTTATAACCTTTAATGGACTCCACATGCCACCTAACAAAGCTGAAATGTGTCCCCCAATATACCTTCTAAGATAACTACCTTACTCATCTTGACATCTTGAATATGCCCTTACAGAGGATAATGGAATAAAAACAGGCAACAAATAGCATTTGAGGCAAATTACCCTGGCATTCTACCAGGATTCATGATTTCTTTATCCTCCTTCTCTTGATACCCGACTTGCTATTTTCTTATTTTTCCTCTGTCCTTGAATTGACTGGTATCACACCCAGGACAGGTTCACCTCATTGTTGGTGCTTACTGATAAATCAAAACATAATTTCCTTTACTTGGGGAACCATCCACCCCAAACCATACATAACATGCTACAAAGGGAAAAGAGTGGGGGTAAGAATCAAAGAGTAGACATATATATAACCAAGTCCTAAAATTTTTATGACTGATTTCCTCCTCCCTTTGCTAATTCCCATTATTCCAATGCTAGAACAATAGCTGTAATTCTCCTACAGTGTATCCTTACACACAAACAAAAGATATCAACATAACCACAAAAGTACTACTCTGAGACTCAAAATCCTAAAGAGGCCATTCAGCCTTTATTTCTTCTGACCAAAAACTGTCCAATCAACAGCAAAAGCTTCTGGTATAGGTAGAAAAATTGAAATGTTGGTTTCCTATCTCTGTTAAAGTCTATAGTCAACACTAAAAGAAAATATTACATTGCAAGGGGGAATATGTTTATATGACTAATGAAGATTAAACCTATTTCTCCTTGATACTGCCAGAAGTTCAACTGGAAAAAAATGCTTCTGGTCCCAAAGAATAAATATACCTCCCTCACTCTTACAGGTTACAAAAAGAAAGAAGGTAGCCAGGCAAGTGAAAAAGGAAGATTTTTATGTTCCTTTGCCAAAGGGACCAAATCCCTGAAAACACTGGATGTTCAAAGTTATTTGCAAATTATGCATGTACAGATGTAGGAAAAAGAATATAATAGACATTAACATTACTGTATTTGTTAAGTAAAACAGAATCTAGCAGGATTATGTTCTACTGCCATTATAGTGTAACTATGATTAGCTACTTTAACTTTCAAGCTTTCCTGTTTCTACAGGAAAATGCTGTAAAAATGCAGCTAAATTCAAAATTTACTTCATAGCTTTATTTTTTCGAAGTATTTATCAACATATACTTATTTGGTTCAATTTGTTTTTCATATGTGACAAAGTCTGTTTAAAACTGCAAGTCACTATCTGGCCCAAATTCTCTCTTAAACTACATTTCAGGAGAAGACTGACAGCCCTTCACATTGCAAACTGCGCCATGAGCACAGCCATGTCCTCCGTGCCTCACGAAGGATTTTTATGTCTCTGACAAGCAGTCCTTACCACTCTGGCTGCTCTCTCCTGAGATTCACATTTCCTGCAAAACCATGGTCCAGTAGGTACTTGAACAATGCCATAGCAAGCTGTTGGGAAATAAAATGTTTTAAAATGTTAAGATTTAAAGATTTATGGAAAATCAAATATCCTTTCAAATCCCTTTCAAACTAACTTCCTCTCAAACTAGTCAAGCAGACTCCTTTTTATAAAGAATTAAAACCTTTTATATTCTACTTATCACATATACAGCATATTCAGTTAAAAACTAAAATTGTATGACATTTTAACAAAAATTTAAGGTCTATCTTTTTTGTGTTATTTCATTTAATTAACTATCAAAAGCAACATGCTACAGATTTTAATTATTTCTTCTTCTATTAAAAAATTATGTAAAATTTAACACATAGGTTTTGCATGGAATAACTCAGAAATTCATTCATTTCATTCATCCCTATATCCTATAGTTTAAATATCAAGCATTTTTGATAAGTCTAATGAAAAAAATTTTTAAATAGCCTTTCAAAATAAGCAACTGACACTGCAGAAAAGAAACAAAATGTAACATTAAAAGTGAAATGCTTCCATTTGTGTGAAACATCCAGAACAGGCAAATCCACTGAAATAGAAAGTAGACTTGTGGTAGCCTAGGACTGGAGAAATTGGGGGGGAAAGGGGAGTAACTGTTAAGGGGTACTAGGTTTCATGATCCAGTGATGAAAATGTTTAAAACTGACTGTGAAAATGGTTACACAACTCTGTGAATATATGAATATACTGAAATCCATTAAGTAGTGCGCTTCAAATTGGCGAATTGTACGGTATGTCGCTTACATGTCAATAAAACTGTGATTTAAAAAAATGAAATGTATGTTTATTTCTAAGTACTTAATGTGAATGCTCTAACAAATAAATCTAATCATACCCTGGTTTAAAACATATATATAATATACAATAAACAGAAATGTTTGAAACTCCAACAGTTGTAAATATGTCGGAGTAAAACTATTCTATCAACCAAAAAACACAGCATCCTTGTCAAAAAAGAAGTTTGCCCTTAAAAGACTAATTTAATTTTCTCTCTTCTTACCTATAAATAAAACATGGTTACATTTTAATTTGGAAGTACTTCTAAAAAGAAAAATTTAAGATTAAATGCATATTTCCTAAACTATTTTCATAAGCCAATAAAATCTGTAATAGAAACCTTACAATCAATACCTAGGTTTGACACACATTATTTCTACAACTTAAAAAAGGAAAGTGTGCAAATTTGCTTGTTTTTAAAGAAAACTGAGGATAAATGCATTCTCAGATTAACTTCCTATCTCAGAATCATAACCACTGCATCTAAGTCTCCCCTCCCAGTTCTGAGATTCCATTCCAAAAAGAATGTACTTTAGGCCCCCAATGTTCTCATTTTCCACCCTCCTCACGTGGTAGTGCTCTTTCCAATACACCACCAAAAAACAACTGCCTCACTCATTGTCAGACTGGAAAATGGAAAAGGGGACAGGATGGTGTGTGAACAGGGAGAGGATAAGAACCACCAATGCATTATCCAGGTTGTTTCAGCCCTCAGTTCCTTACCACGTGAAATGGAAAATGCCACGAACTTCAAAGGCCAGAAAACTCTAAATGTCCTCAGCTTTTTTATATACCCAAAAAACTCTCCGAATTTTGGAAATACCCAGAAATAAACGAAGATGCTCCCCAGATCAATGGCACACACCCCCTCCTCTTCCCTTAAGGAAAGCGGCGTGGGGCAGCCACACACACACACACACACACACCCGCCCCCACAGCCTCGTCCACCAACCTAGAGCAGGGGTGCTCAGCCCGCCGGACACCCCTGCGGCAACAGCTGCACTGCGGTGACCGCCGCCGCCGTCCACACCGCGGGAGCCCCACTCGGTAGGAGCAGGATTCCACCCACCCCCACCCACCCCCACCCACCCCTCAACGGGCCCCCCGGGCGCGTCCCCACACCCCAGGAAGTCCTCAGCCACACAGGAGGCGGCCGTCCGGGGCAGGGGAGGGGTCTGCCTGCCCAGCCCCGAGCCAGCCAAGGTGACAGGGGGAGGGGCGCCCGCTCACCACCGCCCGCCCAGGGCACCGTGACACCTGAGGGCGTGCGCCTGGGGTGCCAAGTGAGCGCAGCGTGCCCGGCGCAGCTCTTGGGCTCCGGGACCCCCGGACTCTGCGGCTCCCGGACATTCGGGCTCTAGGGCTCCGTGCCTCCGGGCTCCCGGGCCCCCGGGCCCCCGGGCGGGCAGCGGGCGGGGGAGGGGCGGCGGCGGCGGTTGGCGCCCGCGGCGGCGGTTGGCGGCGGACGGCGGGCGTTGGGTGTTTACCTTGATGCACCGCGACGCTGCAGCCGTGCCCGTCGCAGTACACCAGCGGGTTCTCGGCCCAGCCTCTCTCGTCTGAGCAAACGCAACAGCCTCCAATCATCTCCTTCATACTATGGGACACCTCGTCCTCCAGTGACACGGGCCGGTCGCTAGAGACCATCTAAGAGGGAGTTGGGGCACCATTAAAAACACATGCAGGCCGGAGCGCGCCCGCCCGCCGCCCGCCGCCCGCGCCCGCGCCCGGCCCCCCGCCGCCGCCGCCGCTCGCTCACTCGGGCTCCGCCGCTGGGTCACTCACGTTCCGCACAGGAGTCAGGAGCCATGTCCTTGCCGACGCCCCCGCCTCCCCGCCCTCCGCCCCCCTCCGCCCGGCCGCTAGCGCCGGAGCCCGGCGAGGGCGCACATCGCCGAGTAGGCCTCCGCACAGGCGCACTGGGCCGCGGGCCGGCAGCCGCGCAGGGCAAGGGCAGCGGGGCCGCGCTTCCCCGGCGAGCGTCACTCGGCGTGCGCGCCGCCCACAGCCGGCCAACGGGGGGCCCGGCGGAGGCGCGGCCGCCTGCGTGCGCGTCTCCGAGACCGCCGGCGCCCCGCCCACCGCCGGCGCGGCCCTCCCTCGCCGGCCTGCAGCCTTCAGCCGCGGTGGGGGCAGGAGAGGAGGGGCCGGCGGCGCCCCGAGGCCGGAACGAGCCGACGTGGGGGGGCGTGACGCGCGCACGTGGGCGGGGACGTTGGACCGCCTCCTGCGGCGCGGGCCTCGTGGGCGAGTCCCCGGGCGCTTGCCGGGTGCGCTGGTTCTGTCTGGCGGTCGAAGAGCCCACCTGCCCGCGCGGGGTCCCGGCAGCTGGGCCTCGAGTCGGCGGCCGCGCGGACCCACGCGCTGCCGCAGCCCCGCCGCGCGCGCAAGGCGCCTCGCGGACCCTACCTCGAGGCCGCTGGGATTCCCGCGGGCGGCAGCCCTCTGCACGCCGCCCCGCAGGCCCGCGGTCCACGCCTGTGCCGCTCCGCAAGTGGGATTGGGAACCCCGCGCGTGGGGACGCCGGGAGAATGGGATAGCCTGTACACGCGGTCACACAGTGCTGGAGGGTGCAGGAGCCCGAGTCCTGCTAGGCAATCCCCAAAAGAGGCTGAGCACTGAAACAGTGGGGTCCACTTCCGATGGAGGATTGCTCAGACCTGGCTCTGTTCTCCAAATTGGCTCTTGAAAGTTGGAGGTCATTTAGGTGGCAGAAGGATGCGCGCTCCGTCCACACATACAAATAGAAAATGGATTAGGCCTATCTGAATAGGTTAATAAACATACCTGGATGCCGAGCAGTTTTGAGCTGTAAAATTGTCCACTGCCCCCCCACCCCCTACGTAGCCAGTTAAGCCCATTATTGAAGTTAAGCAAAAACAGGGTCTAGTTATGAAAGTTTAGCATGAAATTGGTATGTATGGGTAGATTGTTTAGAAGACAGGCATAGTTAGAAGGCGAATTTATGGTTTTGGTTAATACCTTGCAGGTACAAAATGGTTGTTGATCAGGAATTAGCAATAGAATGGGATGATCTGGAAATGCAGTCATACAGTGCTGAAGGGTGAAGGATCCCAAGTTACTAGTCAGATACCTAAAGATAATATAATGTTTTCAGCTTTGCAAGCATTCCTAGTTTCTCATAAAGAAAATTTTTTACTCTTTCAAATAATTATCTGAACATCTGTTTTACAATTATATATAACCCAATGCAAATATATATTAGCAAATATATTCAAATAAAAGCTAAGTGACATTTTTTGTAATACACTCATTCTTATTCCAAATCTATAGTACTGGAAATCTATTAAAGCATAGATAGGGAGAAAAAGTACACTAGAGACACAAAAATGGCAGTTCTCTTTTAGCTCTATTACTGCATTTAGAAAAGCTTAGTCCAAGATTGTATACTAATAAATTCTTTTTTGGGGAGGATGGCAACAATTAATAAATTTCTGACGATAGAATGTACTTAAGTGACTTTGTTATATACAAAACTAAAAACTACATTCAAGCAACACTACACTGTCTTGTGTATCCTAACTATTTTGTCTGTATTCTAACATAAAGAATGCCAGTTAAATAACCAATTCCTGCTCAGACTCCTAAAGTACACTAATTTTGAGTTAAAATCAATTTGAAACCTCCCCTCTCAAAAATTGCAGCCCAAGCCTTAATGTACTAAATTATTTTTAAATGTATTTGTTTTCATTTTAATGCATTGGAACTTAGTTCTTCTGTTGAAATTTATATGTGGGTACCTTATCCTAGTCAGTGATACTTAAAAGAAATGTAGGTAAACACTTGCTATTTTTTTTAATTATTTGTAAGAGATTTTTGAAATAAAAATGAGAGAGAAAATATTCTATTTCATAACATGCTGTATATAAAAAATGATATCTAAAGAAGTGTTAAAGATGTACATATAAATGTTGACAAAATATAAGTCAAATTTGCATTAATAAATTATTATATTTGAGGTCTGAAAATTAGAAAAAACAATAGGTGTAAATGAGTAATTTTCATTTTAACTCATGTATGAGATAGTGAGTTTTTTTTTCTTGTATATATCAGAAGTATAATATGTATATATTTCTCTAAAATAGTAAGTGAAAAGGAAGAAGAGCAGACATTATACAATAGTACATTTATTTATTCATCCAGTAAATATTTACTGAGCATTTACTGCAGGCCAGGGACTGTTTGGATGCAGGGAATATAGCAGCAAGCAAGTTATATTTGTCCTTTGTGTGATAGATTATATAAACATATACAAATATACTTGTAAATTTATATAGTGGCCAATTTTTTGGCAATACACTCATTCTCATACCTCAGAATAGATAAAACAATGAAATTTCCATGAAATATATGGTAATGTTTTTAAAAATGACCATGGAATTTATAGAATAACTTCATAAAAAAGGACAATTTAATCTCCTAAAATAATGTTAACCTTTAAATCTAATTCCACATTCTCAAAATACCCTTTGAAAAAGTGTGTCTGGTACCTATAGAATAAAACAAAATCCGGTTGTCTCATTTTCTTCTTCAAGTAATAGCAGTCAACTCAGTATTGGCTCATCTATTTCTCTGAACCTAATCATCTGAGGTGAACCAGAAAAACTCAAGTGAAGTATTTTATGATGTAACCTTTAACCCTACTATAATGGGAAACTATTTTTTTCTCTATGGGTAATATGTCTTCTTATAATTTTCTTTATTCCTCGATCTAGGCACCAAATTTTTGTATTTGGTTTTCCATAATCATTTACATAAGTAGATACTATGAAAGAAATATTTAAAACCACATTTGGTTCCTAAATTACTATTGTTCATATTTACTCCTTTTTTAAGTTAAAGTTTCATTTGCCTTCTGTTTATGCATATTATAGTCTATTTAACCCATTGTTGAGGTATATTTGTATAATGCTAAGACTAGATACATTTTCCTTAACTCAGGTTCTTGACCCCCAGAAAGTGTTTAAAATTTTATATTGGCTCTAATCTTAAATTGGTTTTTTTTGTTGTTTGTTTGTTTGTTTTAACAAAAAGCAATTATTAAAATCCACGTTTCTACTAAACCTTATTGGAAACTATAATCTTGTTTCTAAATGAATTAGTTGGGAAACTCAAAAAGGTAATCTTGTATATAAAGGAATTTCCAAATAAAATTTTATTTTGCTTCTTTGGTGCCCCCAGCTTCTTACCTTTTACCTAGAAAGTTTATTATGAGTAATATATATATGCTAGTATGATTAAAATGCTAAGTTATATCTGAAACTAGTTTTGTTTTTATCTCACCATAAGTGAATATTGTTTGTATATGCATACAAATCCACACACAGTACCTTTATTATGGAGTACTGTTCACAATTTCATTAAAAAGTATTAGTTTCAATTATGTTTTAAATTGAGAGCCTGTTCATGGCTTCTGGAAAATTCCATTTAATGAAGCAGGTTAATCTTACTTGGTAGTTTTTATTTACTTACCATAGCACCTAGCAAATACCTTGCACAAAGTAGCCCCTCTATAAATGCTCATTTAACAGATAATTTTGGTGTTTAAAACAAAGCTAATTGCAGTCTGAGCTTCATTCTTTAAAGACTTTATTTTGCATGTATAATTGAACTAAAACTTCTGAGTAACACGATTGAAAGAAAATTTCAGATAAGAAATTGGTTTCCTTAAAATTTTTCAATAGCTTAAGTTAATATAGAAGAAACTATATATTCCAGGTAGTTTAGAACTAACTATATTTAAATAGTCCTCAAATGTTAACTACTTTTTCATGGAAAAGTAATCATTTTATTACAAAATAGACTCTAACTTACAATCAATCATAATTGATATTATTGTTAAATACAGTTAATTTTTGGCAATTTTAGTTATGTAAATCTGAAGTATAGATTTGTGTAATCTAAATTTTAAAAAATCTTTTTAAGAGTCAAAGACTAATATTTACTTTAAAGGGTTTGGCTAATCTTGTCGTTTGGCTTTAGAGCTACTCCTTTTGCTATTGAATTCATATTTATTGGCTATATTTACATTTTGGGATAAAACCATGCAATTTACCAATTGAAAAATAATATCTAAAAGCTGCCTTCATATATTCTGTGTGTTACAGAAACCCTGGTAACACTTCAGAATTGGGGGACTTTTTTCTATGAAGTAACAATGCTTAAAGGTGTTACACTTTACTTTTCAGGGTATCATCAATATAAGTGTAGGATTGTAAGGTCCATGTTCCCATGATTTTACTGACGCTTAAGATTTGTATTTCTGTTATAATTAAAATGTGATTAAAGTGACATATTTAAGTATCTGTTTATAGGATACAACAAAATTATCTAAGTGAAAATATTCTGGACGTGGGAAAGAGGAAAATCGGTTCTTGAAATGGAAAAGAACCTTGAAAGAAATGAAAAATATCTTGAACTGGAAAAAAGGGGGGGGGGTTAAACTGATTTGCTAAATACTATTTGGACAACAAAAGGTCACTTTTTAAAATTTAAATGTTTACCTCTCCAAATGGGGCTGCTACTTACCAAATCTAGAAACAAGCTCAAGAATATGTTAATTAACTGTATTGTATCCCAGAATGAATGAGGTTGACAAATTCAATTTTCTTATTCCTTCTATTAATGAACTGTTTGCTAGTATACCTTAGATTTTTAAAACCTATAATGTGCATATTTACTCCTTGAAATTGTACAGTAACAGTGCCAAGGACCAACATGACCCCATAGGGTGAATCTTATGAAGCTTAACATTCCTGGTGAATTAAACACACAAGCCTCCGATCACTTTTTGTCAGTCTTATTTTACTGTGGCGCTTTAGAGCCAGAATGGAGGCAATTTTTATATCGTGGCACTTTACCCCAATTAAAAAAGCAATGATCCTTGGTGCAAGTAGGAGTGGAAAATATGACATAAACATAAAGAAAGGTATCACAAAGACTGAGCAGGAATGCTGCATGTCCCTCTCCATCCCCACCCCCAACCATCATACCCTCTTTGCTGCCCTGTTGTTTTTCTCACATCATGGCTTGTAACATATATATATTTTAATTTAAATGAAACAAAAAAAAAATATGCCTGAAACAGTAAAAGAAGACTTAAAAAAGAGCCACCTTCTACTATCAAGTACATTGAGGTGATAAACCTGTAAAGCTATTGGAAATATTCTAAGACTTTAAATAAAAATGTAAATTGAATCCAAGTAGTTGGGGGGAGGGGTACTAACAGAGGATGAGTGTGGAATGCAATGAACAGATTGAGAATACCTAATTTTCAAAACCAACTTTTTTCCTGGTCAAAGCTTTCCATAGTTACGCTTCAAATTTCTGCCATATAGAAAAAACTGATTTATTTCCATGAAAAAATGCAAGTTTAGAAAGAAAACCAGCAAAATGATAGTGTTGTTAGAAAAGCAAACAAGTTCTCCAGCATTTCAAATGCAAAATCAAAACCACCACTATCTTTAAATGACTCTTAAGAAGTCTTTTCAAACAGGTTATTTATGAGCATGTTTGTTAACTTCTTTCTTGTAATTCAAAACTCGTCAAATGTTTTCATGATGACGTGTAAATATAATATTCCATTAGAGATCAATTCTAATTGGTTTTTAAAAATCCACCTTGGGAAACCATGCTGCATAAGACACAGATTAGTAATGGGTATTTTAGAAGGAATTTCTTCCAAGTCAATTATAAATCTAAGTCTAAATTACTCTCTTGCCCCAGAAAGGTTTGGGCCAAGAATAATGATTCTTCTGGAGCTTTGTCGCACGATGACTTTGGTCTTGTCCATAAGACTCGCGAGCACTTGTTGGAAATCTTTTTTTTAATACTGTGACGTTTGCCAGAAATAATTTTTCTACCTGCCTCACAAAGGAGAACAAGCACAGTTTCGTAAGTGGGTTTCAATTTTTGTTTACAAAAGGTCGTTTAAAAGCAAATTAAACGTTTTTCCCTCCTGAAAGTGACTGTAATTCCGAAAACGCTTTCACGTTACTAAGAAATCAAGCCTGTTTTTGTTGGGGCTAGCTCAGCCCTTCCTTTTAAAATTAGACTTCTACTCTACAACAAAGATCAGTGTATGACCAAACAGGGACAGCGAAACGTGCTTTTCCGCACTCCTTCGAACTCCGGCCTTCATTTTCGACTCCATACATTTAAAGCTATTGAAAAGACTGTGTAAATTGCACAAGCTTTGCTGGGTCCCTATGCGTCCCCATGTCTTTACCGCAGTATAAACCGTCTAGGCCGTTTCCCCTCGTCTCTTGGCGCGCGGGGCAGGCTAGTCCAGCCTCCCCGACCAGCGGCCTGTTCTCCCGCCTCCTCTCCGCGGCCCAGCAGCCCGGGACCGATGCGCACACAGGGGAGGCAGGCGGGGACCGCTCCGGGCCCGAGAGCCCTCCCCAGGAAAGCCCCCAGCAGTCCGTCTTTCCCGGCACGGCCTGGCTTTCCCGCCGCCCGCCTCCCCCAGGCCCGGCCTCCAGGCCTCGCTCTCGCCGCTGCCGCCTTCCTCGCCACCCGCCTCCCCTAGTCGGGCCTCCTGGACTCGTTGCAGCCGCAAACAGCCGCCTCCCAACTCTCTTAAAAATCTTCTCAAAATTGTCGCCATTTCCAGAACTGGTTGGGACGTCCGGCATCCGCCTTAGTACCAGTTCCCGCAGGAAACTAAAAACCTAGAAGGAACTATCGCCCATCCTGAATGCCTCTCGTGTCTAACACTTTTTAGAAACGCACTGATGGCGTCCGAGAGCGGCTGAAGAGCTCGCGGCCCTCGTCTCATCGCCTCCTTCACACCGTCATTTTGAACTCTCCTCAGCGCGGCCGAAGGCATGCGGCAAGCCCGAGGCCTTTCATCCCACACCTCCCGGGCCGAGGAAAAGGGGGCGCACGGAGAGCTCCGGGGGGGCTCGGCCGACTTTGGGGGAATGATGGGACAGCGGGGACAGGTCTGCTTTTTCATCCCGCGGCAAAAAAATTAAAAGTGGAGGGAGGCTGGAGGACGGGCATGCTCCTCCCGCCCCTCGGAGCTCGGGGGACGGGCCGCAGGGGCAGGGAGAGGGCGCGGGGCGCGGCGGCCAATGGCGGCGGCAGGGGGACGGCCGGGGGCCCTGCGCTGCCCTTCCCCCCGCGCCCGCGCCCCCACCGGCCCCGCACGGGAGGCCCCGCCCCGCGCCCCAGTCCCTCCCGCCAACGCCGGGCTCTCCGGGTGGGGGCGGGGCGGGGGTTCCCCGCCGGAGAGCCCTCCGGGCCGGCGGGAGGGGCGGGGACCGCGGAAGGGGAGCGGGCGGACTCGAGCGCGGCACGAGCGCTGCCGCGCGAGGGATCCTGGGTAAAGGCGGCCGCGGCGCCGGGAGAGCGCGGCGGGGTCAGAGGTCAGGCCGAGCCCGCGAGCCCAGCCCGGTGGACTGCGGGCCCCGGGCTCCCCCGCCCCCACCGCGGGCCGGCCCTTCCACCCCACCCCCACCCACTCCCGGCCAGCCGGCGCCCCCCACCCCGCCCCCACCCCGGCGGCCCTCGCCCCTCCCCCACCCGGCCCCCGCCCCCTCCGCCAGCTCCCGCCCCGCCCCCACCGGGCCGGCGATC